>JASTWQ010001071.1:0-37295 GCA_035220615.1 Leptothorax acervorum
AAGGCATATTTTTCGTCAATTTCTAGATTTTTGGTTATTTTATCTAGGTTTTTTGCATATGATTGGTAAATGTGAATATCAATATAGTAAAAAATTGTACCTCTTATACATATATTTCAAAGAAATCGTTTATTTATTCAAATATATACATTTTCATAAAAAAAAAATTAATTTTTATGATTCCATGATCGTATCTTTAATCCTCCTCGTCACTATCTTCCTCAATTACTGGTGTTACTTCTTCGAAGTCAAACAATGTTGTAAGTATCTCAGCTGGTCGAATAATCTTTGACAAGTATCTTGCATGAGACAGGTAAAAAACTATGGCGGCAATATGCGAGCAACACCCTATAGTTCTGTTACCATTAGCGCAGTTACAGCAATAACGTCTGACATCGTTGAGTCCCACACTATCAGGTTGATATTGTAAATAAGATTTGTTCAAATGAAATGATTTTTACAAATCTTATTTACAATATTAACCTGATAGTGTGGGACTCAACGGTGTCAGACGTTATTGCTGTAACTGCGCTAATGGTAACAGAACTATAGGGTGTTGCTCGCATATAGCCGCCATAGTTTTTTACCTGTCTCATGTAAGATACTTGTCAAGAATTATTCGACCAGCTGAGATACTTACAACATTGTTTGACTTCGAAGAAGTAACACCAGTAATTGAGGAAGATAGTGACGAGGAGGATTAAAGAGACGATCATAGAATCATAAAAATTAATTTTTTTTCATGAACATGTATATATTTGAATAAATAAACGGTTTCTTTAAAATATATGTATAAGAGGTACAATTTTTTATTATATTTATATTCACATTTACCAATCATATGCAAAAAAACCTAGATAAAATAACCAAAAATCTAGAAATTGACGAAAAATATGCACTTTTATACAAAAAGTAAGGTTTTCTCGTTGAGTTATGACTGATTTCATGCTCCAAAACATATGAGACGTATCGGAATGTATCAAATATTGACAACATATATCCAAAAGTAATATATTATGTTTATTTTAGAGTCAGTTAAGGCACTATCAATCATTTGAGGACCATAAAAGGCTTAAAAGTGGCTAAAAATAGGGTTTTTCGCATTTTTGAGTACGGCCCACCATTCCGAAAAATCTGAAAAAATTCTAATACATGTAGAACACTAAAATATACAATTTTCTAGAGTAATTAGACCTGCAACTATCAAAGAAATTAGAAAAAAATTGATTCAAATATTTATTTTATTTTTTTAGGTTAGGTATTCAACGCGCCTAAAGCTCAAACAAATTGTGTACTAAGTACTTTTTATAAGCTATATTCTCAAATTTTTTCAAAATTTTTAACATGAAGGAACCGGAGAAAAAAAATAATTTTCGAAAAAAGCGGCTATTTGGTGCCACTAGGAAAAGGAGGGGGGATAGATGGTCGGAAAAATCGTAGAAAATTCTTTTTTTAGTGTACTTATGCAAATCCAAAGTCATTTTTCCGTTTCATTGACAGTGGCATTTTGCCTATCTTACCGTGGGGTACCCTTTGACGTTGGAAAAGTGATAAAAAAAGCACATCGTAATTTTGACGTTAAGACAACGTCCAAAAAACGTTAGTATTATCTTTTAACTATAAGTTTACATTTTATAACTTTCTTTGACCGTTTTCAACGTTGTGATTAGTAAAAAAGTAGTCCTTAGTCGGAAAGTTAACCGAAAAATGCTGCTTGGGTATATACTCAATAAAAGCAAGCATTCATCTAGGATTAATCTCTAACATTTTTCTTCGACGCGCGCGCGCGTGAACGTTATACAAACCTACAGGATATTGTTTTCGCTCCGAGTGCTCTTTCTTACGGAAAGGGAGGATTCCATTTTCTCGCTCGAGCGTCGGAAAATTTAAGGAGAGTCGCACCTTAAGGGGATTCTGCACCCGCCTGTATTACCGATAGAACGCGAGTCTTCGCGAGTCTTCTTTTGAAGCAACATATCTTCTTATTGGCTTTACAGAATGAAAAATCATTTTCAGAAGTTAAAGTATATGCACTAATGATGTTAACGCTGGTCGATTTTATGCCGAGAACAAAAATAATTTCAGAAATGCAGATTTTCGTTAACCTACTCTCACGTCGTCATGACAACATTTGCTTCATATAAACATTCTGCAATTTGTTGTTACAAAATGAGACCAGCCTTGACAACGGATAACATGAAGAAATAACATACCGTAGTTAGAATTAGGCTCAGACACGTAACAAAAAAGATATGCTGCTTAAAAGATTACATAACCTATAGCCTTGTCTATCCTTGATCTGAAGAGGATATAGATATATCGTATAGATACTCGTTAGACAAGGACAGATCTATATAGGTCGGTAACTTAGACGATCGAAATTATCGACATCGTTGGAGTTTGCCTGTCACTGTAGGATCCTCTTAAGAGGACGCGAAACAAAGGGACGAGCGAAGGGAGAGAAGGGGTGGCAAATTCGCGACGCGATTGCGGCGACGCGACGTTGAATCAACATCCGTAAAATTCGGAAATCGTTTGACCAGGTTCAAGCCGTGTCGCGATCGTAATACATGCCATAAATCAGTCTATCGATTCTCTTCCTCACCCTGCATTCCGCGCGAGATAAACTTTTGCCCTTGTCGTGGCCATACCGGCGGAAAAATGAAGGCACCCCGATACATGGGAGATTAGAAAGGGCGCTTGGGGGAGGAAAGAAAGATCAGTTGTCCAGAGAGCGGCAAGAAGTTTCGCCTTCGGCGAGAGAGCGCGAACAGATCTTCTCTCTTATCGAATCTACTTACAGGTTGTGTTTTCCGTAGAAAAATAGATTACGCTCGGATCGGGCGCGAGTCGTAAAAATATAGCTCGTCGCGTTTACTCGCAAGCAAAAAAATCGGGCTTTAGTTCTTATCTCGACGACTCTTCAAAAGAGATCAGAGCTCGTTTGATAAATAGATCTAACAGCGCATCGATATGTGCATCCCTCGAAAACTACAATTTATGATACACGTCATACAGCAAGAATACAACACGTTGCGATTTAAAGCACAGCGATTTAAGACAATAACCAATCAAATTTGAAGTTTTTTTGTGTTATTTTTAAGTTACGCTAATTGTTTTGCTGAAACTTGAATGTCGATGATTAAATTCTATAACAACATAAAATTGTTAATTGCGAAACTTTTAATCTTATTTATTTTAGTACGGCGTAGAATCTTTTTCATGGATTTAAGACTGATTTATTATAGAGCATAATTTGATTGTATATAAACTTTATTTATATTTTAATTTTTGACACTGACAATGAGTATAACCGGTGCCTCTTTTAAAGATTGAGAAATATAAAAAGAGACATATGAAGAACATTGTGAGTTCCTTATATTACGGGCACGTAACAAATATTAGAAGACGTACATTATAAGATTAATTAATTCTTTGATTTTTAACGCATAATTGAATCTATGTATAATTGTAGAAAGAATGTAAGAACTTTAAAGAATGTAGGAATTGCTTTCTACAAAAGACTGAAGAAATTTCTAAAAAATTTAATTTTTTCATAATTAAATAATTGAAACTTTTAGCGAATTTTATACTTTTAAAGACAGTATTTAGTCATAAAATAACAGATATAGTTTTCACATTGCGATTAAAACTTAATGTTCTATCACAACCAGCGGTTGCAATAAATCTATTTTGGCATGATAAGTCGGCTTTCCATAAATGATGGGAATTTTCACATATTTGTATTTGTTCATAAATTACTCACATTAACTTGTATACCAGCCACGTTGAAAGTGTTGTAGGGTGATTTGCGCTCGGGTACGTAGCGAAAAAATTCCTGATCATCGAAAAGCCATTGTATTCTGTACAAAGATAAGCCTTCCAGATTGTAATGGCATGACAATGTTACGGTATCGCCTGATCTCACCATGGTCGGTACGTTTATCGTTAGATCTTTCAAACCTGTTGCACCTGCAAACAATAAAAAATCTCGCTATGAAAGACGTTCAATCGATGCGTGTGTAATAATATGTCCTGTTTGTGTGTGTGAAGAGTATTTATTGACATTGAATCATAATAAACAACAATCGCGATTCAGATTAGAATTCGCAAAGTGCCCACAATTCATGCATTATTCTAGCAATGCATTTACGTATAGCCGATAGACGCGATGCGTTTGATTGATGCACGCTATCTCTGAATGTGATTTTAGGATTAAGCGCCGGTTAGAAAGTGGGACAGCCGTAAATAACTCAGGTAAATTTTTCACGTCGTGAATTAAAACTTCGCGACGTGATTTAATGTTCTATCGATCAACGATTGTAAATCTATTTTGCCACTAGTCGACTTTCCATATGCGGTGGAGAATATCTAGCAGCTAGCTGGAAAAACTTTAAGTAGGTTTGTGGAAAATACCATGCTACAGTTTTGAGTATGCTTTATTTAATTTTTTATCTATTTTAAGAAATACGTAACACTTTACCCAAGCAGTAACAAATACAAAGTATATTTATAGTGTTAATGCTTTTTAAAATTTTACTTTCTATACGATCAATTAATATGCACATTATTTGTGTAATTCGCATATTTTTAAATACAATCTACATGCTTATTAAGAAATTGTGATATTATTAAGCGTTATTAATAATAGCTTAGTAACATGATTTTATTGATCGTACTCTCTTAGGGCTCAGACACACGAGCGGTTTGGATCGCGCGGCGTCTCTCTCTCGCCGCGTGAGATAGAGAGAGACGCCGCGTGAAACTGTGCGGTCCAAACCGCTCGTGTGTCTGAGCCCTTAGGATTCTGTAATTAAATGCATGAAGGTAAAAAAGCATAAAACTGTAATAATGATTTTTTAAAGTTATTTGTGGTTGCGGAGCTGGGACTGCATGATATTTCCGTTCAGTTGTGTTTTATTATTCGACACGATACTGAGAGAACGAGGGATATATTCTTGGGGAGACATTTCTCCTAAGATTAAGCCTATACCAATCCTATTTCCATTTCTTTCACCATTTCGCGGGATATTTTGCTTTCTGAGCACGATTCCGCGCAGAGAGAACAGTTTTCAAACTGCGATGTCATCAATTCATGCAAGAAACAAATTGACTTAGCACCGACATTATAGTTTGTCGATAAGATAAGAGGATAATAAAAGTTTGTCTTAAAAAAGCATGATTTTGTTATTATTAGAATTAATCTTTGAAGGAAACGAGAATGATTATTGTCACTCTGATTGATACAATGACATATAATACGTATATTAATTATTACATTTTGTAGAAATTGACTGAAAACTTCATTAACGTGGACACTATGATCTACTTATAGAAGATGACAAATCTACCATCGTGCACAATTATCTCAATTAGCATAACTGATTGAGTCTTGTCAACGTTTGTTAAAGTGCTCGATCGAAAAATAATATAGCATAATATATGCAATTTTTAGTGTAAACTCTATTGGCGCGATTGCTTTAACACCAGCAATACATGCGAACACGGGAAGGACAGCATTACATTTCTGTGTTTGTTGTATTATCTCGCGAGAATTACACATTTTAAGGCAACGAATGCTGACGAGAATTATGTGCCTATAGTAAAAACGGCAAAAGAAGGCGCAACTTGCACCGCATCGTGATTAATTTTAACAATCCATTTTTTTGTCTCGCTCGTTTGTTTTCTCACATGAAATAATGGGATAGATAGATATTCCATTTCTAAAAAATATGTCTCATCGATACTCGAATCTACCGAATTTATTGTTGTGGTTTTTCCGCGATGCCGATTGGTTCTTTCGTTGCGCTTACTTCGTGAGCGGCTGTCATTGTATATTTTGACAGTGTGTATCAAAGGTTAATAGTGTTTTTGTAACAGTATAATTTTAAGGCTAAATAGCGCGCGCGAAGCGCGCGTCTGTGATGTCTAGTATAGAGAGAGAAAAAACAAATTCGCAATTAATGATTGTCGCGATCGGAAAACGCTTTACTCGCGCTCAGAGCTCTTCCAGTCGCAAAGTGTTTCGAGATCTTGACGGCGTCGAAATACGGTTGTCTTTTGGTAATTTTCACTCGAAACCCTTGCGGTCATCGGTACTCCAGCCACCGCTTTTCCATCGATTCTGAGACGCTCCGAATCCTATTCCGGCGGAGCGATCAAAGCGAAAAGGCAGTCGGCGGCGCCTCTATTACCGTCCAAGGAAGGGAAAGAGACAACTGCGATCCCCTCGTGCACGGATCCTCTTTGTCCACCCCTCGGGAAACCAATTACAAAGAAGGAAGCGCGCTATCGCGCGCGTCGCGCGAGTTAAATTAATTCGATGTACGTGTTAGTATTGGGTTAAATGCTCTCGATAAACTTTGCCGAGCGCCTCGTAAAGGGCACGCGTTTGCGGTACAACTTATTCCGAGGTAAACTTTATTCACGCCGTCAAGCTAGCCGGGAAGTAGAACTCTGGCGACCGCAATTTCGTAATTAGTATAATAAATAATCTAGTGCGAGACTGGGAGATGAGACGTAGGAACGTTTACATAACGTAGGTGCATCCCGCATGTAACGTATAGCGTTCCTTGAAATGGGATAAAAAAATTCATGAAACGTGCGCCGCATAGGATGCGCTCTCGCGAAACGTGGAAACATAATGCTTTCCCGCGCGGTACCTACGAACCTTAAATGGATTCATAATGTTGCCAGGGGGACGATCGTCGACATTACCTACTGCGCGGCGATTAAGTTAGCGACGACGACGACGCTTTATCTCGTCGTATCTCACACTCGCTAATCAGATGGAGATTTACGCGGATCTTAAATGTGGCGTTGCGATATGAATCTGGAGCAACTTCCTGAACAATCTTGTACAAGTTAGTCATATCTAAATATCTATTAAATGGAATAGTCAATAGAAACTTCTAATTTTTGCGCTCTTCTAATTGTAAGTTTCATCAGTTATATCTTGGGTTTATGTAGGTTATATACGTTTTCACCGTTTCGCGTAATGACGGATCATCGCTCAAGCGACGCCTCGCACTTCTAACGTGGAATTGCATGGGCGAGCAAATGGAAATGCATCTTTGCGAAATAGCCGGGCGTAACCGTGCAAACGGTGGAACGTCACGATTAGACATTTCGCATATGGCGCACGATGCCCGCGAGACATTACCCCTGCTCGAGGAAGTGTTTCGGCGCGCCGTGCACTGTTTATTTTTGCCATTATAACGCCGGGGAAATATGGATTAACTGCTACCAAGGTGATTGAGCAATAAATAATTCCAAGGCACGGAGTGTCGCACTAACAATAAGCTGCGCGCACAGATAACACACCATTATGTGCTCGATCCCGTGCTCTTTGAGAGCGTAACGGGAGCGTAATTTCGCGAGGAGATAACATGCAAATGCTGCGACGTTTCGTTTCGCAGAATGCTCTCGATACTGTAGCAATTTATTATCCGTAAAAAGGCGGGGGCGCATATAAATATAGGTACGTAAAAGAGATATCGCGTCCAAGTAGGTAGATAACTAGATTGATTCATATACGCAAAGTTAAGCTGTCACAAAAACGATGCCGTCTCTCTCTTTCTTCTTTCCTTCTCCCTCTTGAGAGAGAGGGAGTACTTTCACGATATTAATTCCCCCAAAAAATTTCCTCTTTAATTAACGTCAAAAAGAACCATAAAACATTTTTGTTACAGCTGTGGGGTTTATCTTCTTGATATGGCTTGTTTTTCTGCAAATACCTACAGCTAAACAATTTTATTTTGGAGTAAGAAGTGACTGTTCGATGATTTGTGGTGATAAATCTTTTGTAAGATTCACTGATGCAGATATTTTTTATAATACATATCGTTATACATCTTTTTCAAATATTTATACTATTTAACAATATTTTATATTACATATTGTATTTGTGTGGTCGCTCAAATATTATCTAATGAGCTTTAACATTTTCACTGCCAAGCGGAACAAAGAAATTGTACTCTCAGGCCAAGGCTGTTTTTTGACCGGTTGCTGTATTTTATTGCAATTTATATAGTACCTATACTGTGATCTGTATAGATCTAGGCTTATAAGCAGCATTATTGCTGAAGCCTTATTTTTTAAGATACTCTCCTCAATCACATTTGTCTTCATGTATAACATCATTAACATCTGTCACCTCTTGCACTTCAATAAAGTTATTGAACATTAATATAGTTGTTATTGTTGTTATTATCTCTAATATTGTAAAATTACACTGTCAAGAAACAATAAATTATCTAATACTTATTATTAACACTCTAATAATATATCGTAAATGATACACGCGGCAGTGGGAGTGTTAATAATAAGTATTAGATAATTTATTGCTTTTTGACAGTGTGTTCGGCAATCGCGAAACTTGCGATCATCGACCCGCATTCCTCGCCGTGTTGTCGTTTCACGTGTTTACGCGCGGGACCTTGTCAGCGCCTGGAGTTCCCTCGAATTTCCACGAAAGCCAGCTCCGTTTCTCGAAAATAATCGCGTTATTTCTCGAACTATCTTCCCCCTCCTCGCGCTTTCTAGCGACCGCTCCGAAATTCAGCTGACATACCGTTCGCGCTCAGAAGCCTTTGTACCGTTGTAACGAACGAATAAAAGTCGATACCATTATACAGCACATCCGAATAAACGTCGTTTTCTCGATCCTACCGATCCTAATTACCTTGACTGCCGGGTCTTCTTACAAGGCTATACCAGCCCACCGCGCTCACCGAACGATACCCGGTCGCGAGTGCACAATTTTTGGTCCTTCGAGCCGGATTCGGAGTCAAGACGAATCGTACCATACGACTTTCGGAGTGCTCAGTGACGATACCCGTTCACTATGGCATCATCACAAGACGAGCTCCTGGCAAAACAGAGCCAATTGATGGGATCAATATCTCGCTCTCTATCCAACTTCAAAAAATTGGGTCAAGCCAAGATGACGAAGGCGGTGGTGCAGAGCCGAATCGCAGCCCTCAAAGAGAAGTTCTCGACTTCGCGGGACTTGGACGCTAAGATCCGGGCATCCCTCGACGTGAGCACCGCCGAGGAGCTGCCGTATTACTGCAATGACCAGTTTGAAGCCTGCGAGGACCAGTTTGACGAAGCGCTGGACTACATGTCCGAGGTACTGGCCAAGGTTTCTGACAACGACGAAGTCGACCTCAATGTAAGTCACGCTGCAAATTCAATCCTCCGTCCCACGGCTCAGCTTCCGCGGATCAACCTGCCGACCTTCAACGGATCTTTCGACCGCTGGGAAAGCTTCCGCGATCGCTTTAAATCTATGATTATAGATAATAGAACTTTATCAAATGTAGATCGGATGCATTATTTATGCTCGAGTTTTTCGGGAGATGCAAGTAGCGCGCTCACCCACCTCGCGATTACCGACGCGAATTTTACTGTGGCATGGAACCTCATCTCGTCGCGTTATGAAAATAAACGTCGTTTAATTAACGGCCATCTGCAAACGTTATTTTCGTTGCCACAGATCGCGTCCGAAACCTTCAAAGACCTTCAGAATTTGCGCGACAAAGCAAACACCTCGGTTCAAGCGCTTAAAAACCTCGATCGTCCCGTCGACACTTGGAGCGATATCCTCGTTTTTTTGATTTCGCAAAAGCTCGATAAATCTTCCCGGAAGGCATGGGAATTACAGATGAGCGAAACGGTCGATTATCCCACCTATAACGAGTTGGATAAATTTCTAGAATCGCGTATCCGCGCTTTCGAGGCGATCTCGCCTTCGAAATCCGAGAAAACCATCGACAGGTTCGCAAAAGTCGTCGAAATCGAAATCGATCGCTTCCCATTCGACAACAGCTGCAAACCTTGCGTGCCCGATGTGCAAATCCGCGCACTTATTGTACCAATGTGCGTCGTTCTTAGCTTATACTCCGTCGCAGCGATACGAGTATGTAAAAAAGGAAAACCGTTGTATTAACTGCTTCGGGCGTAATCATTCGCTAAAGGATTGTAAAAACGTGCGGTCCTGTAAAACTTGTCATAAGCGACATCACACCCTACTACATTTCACGGACGATGCAAAATCGCCCAGCGTAGAATCCGTTCCTACCGTCGCATCAAAAGACAGCGACAACGATAACGAGATCGCGTCTCATTTAATTTCGAAGACGATAATGCCGAAGTCAACCGTACTTTTAGCAACCGCTCGAGTGCGTGTTTACTCGCCTCAAGGTCACTTTGTTTACGCCCGCGCTCTGCTCGACCAAGGTTCCGTTGCGACTTTAATCTCCGGAAATATCGTTCAACGGTTGCGTCTCGCGAAAATAAAACAAACTACACCAATTACCGGCATTGGAGACTCGCAATCGTTGTCGCATTCCGTCGCACGTATTCGCGTAACACCTTCGTTTGGCGACAAACCTGCATACTCGACTACCGCGTACGTAATTCAATCGCCTTCAAAGTACGCACCGAATCGCGCTCAATCGACGCTCCAATGGGCGCACATTTCTGACTTGACGTTGGCGGATAAGAATCCCATGAGCTCTGATCCGATCGATTTAATAATCGGAGCCGATTTGTACGGCATGCTTATTTTAGAAGGCGTCCGTAAAGGAGCCGATAACGAGCCAATCGCTCAGAACACGACACTCGGGTGGATAATTTCCGGACCGATTTCTTCCGCCCGATCCCTCCACCCTGATTCCGTTCATGCTAATCATGGAACAATCCTCGAAAGCCTTGATCTCGATCTTCGTAAATTTTGGGAGATCGAAGAAGTCCCTCACGAAAACCATTTAAGTCCCGAAGAGCGACAATGCGAAGAGCATTTTGCCGCCACTCACTCCCGCACGCCGGAGGGACGATACGTCGTGCGGTTACCGTTCAAAAACGGTCCCCCGATAGACATTGGTGAATCCCGCGCTACCGCGTTGTCCAGTTTATACCGCGCGGAACGTCGACTCCTTCGAGAGCCAAATAAAGCCGCGTTATATCGCAAATTCCTCGAGGAATACGAGAAGCTCGGTCACATGACCAAGGTTAATGACACCGACGCAAAATCGAGTAACTCTCAAATTTATTACATTCCGCACCACGCTGTTTTTCGCGAAAGCAGCGCTACCACGCAACTTCGGGTCGTGTTTAACGCTTCCTGCGTTACATCGAACGGCACCTCGCTAAATCATCATTTGTTAATCGGTCGCAAACTACAAAATAATCTGGTCGTAGTTATGCTGCCGTGCGATCTATTAGAACAATGGCGCGAATATCACAATCAATTGCCGCGTCTCAAACTCATCTCGATCCCTCGCTGGACAAATTACGGTCCCAATATCGCTCATTGTGAACTTCACGGGTTCTCGGATGCGTCAACAAAGGCTTACGCCGCGGTCGTATATCTCCGTCTCGTACCGAGAGACGGCCCCGTTACCGTATGCATTCTCGTCGCGAAATCGAAGGTCGCTCCAATCAAAACATTAAGCGTGCCACGACTAGAGCTCTGCGGCGCGGTGCTTCTAGCACGTTTAATGTCCTTCGTTCTTTCGAATCTCGACATTCAAATCCTCCAACATCACTGTTGGACCGACTCAAGGATCGTGTTAGCGTGGCTTAAACAGCCTCCGTCACGATGGAAGGTTTTCGTCGCAAATCGAGTCGCCAAGACGCAAAGTCTGCTACCGGCAGCAATCTGGCATCATGTTCCGACGGCGGACAACCCCGCCGACTGCGCATCTCGCGGTTTGCGCCCTAGCGAGCTTGCCGATTGCACCCTTTGGTGGTCAGGGCCGTCCTGGCTAAAACAATCCCCTGAGCATTGGCCGACCTCATGCTCGTCTCCAACCAAAGCTGAAATATCGAGCGAAAACCGCGTCGTCATACATGCTTGCGTCACACGTGTTGAACCATGGGATCTCGCGACTCGCTATTCTTCATGGTCTAAGATGCTTACCGTGACGGCCTATATTATGCGATTCACAAGAATCCTTCGCTCTCGCCTCAATTCCACACCGAAAACCGGTGCTGAGATCAATCAATCGCTCGCACTAACTCCACGCGAAATTCAAACAGCCAAGATCTTTTGGCTCAAAACCATTCAAGGTGACTTGTTTCCACAAGAGACTGCGAGTCTCAAACGAAACGAACGCGTACCTAAATCAAGTTCGCTTGTCGCTCTTAATCCGTATCTCGACAACGAGGGTCTGATACGAGTCGGAGGGCGACTGCAAAAATCCGATCTTCCCGAGTCAACCAAACATCCGATCGTCCTAGCGTCCCATCCGTTATTATCTCGCATCATATCGCACGCTCACCATAACACCCTACACGGAGGCCCTCATATTACCCTCGCTTATCTCCGTACCGAGTTCTGGCTTTTGCGCGCAAGGGCAACCGTACGGGCGGTCCTATACCGATGCGTTAAATGCGCTCGCGAAAAGGCTATGGTGCCGGCGGAGCTCATGGGCAACTTACCCGACGTCAGAGTCAATCGATCTTCGCGCGCGTTTGAGCATACCGGAGTCGATTATGTAGGACCGATACTCGTGCGGCCTGCAAAGGGACGAGGTCATAAGGCTCACAAGGCCTACATCTCTTTATTCATTTGTATGACCACTAAAGCTATTCATTTAGAGCTGGTAAGCGATTACAGCTCGGCGGCCTTCCTTGCGGCGTTTACCCGATTTGTCGCGCGGCGCGGACTTCCCCATAGCATGTACTCAGATAATGGTACGACATTCCAGGGCGCCGAAAGAGAACTCGCCGCCGCTTGTAACGCCGCCGTGCGCGATCCAAATTTTCTTAACAAATTAGCAGGCGATCAAATAGTATGGCATTTCCTTCCTCCTGCGGCTCCACATTTCGGCGGATTATGGGAGGCCGGAGTACGTAGCGTCAAATACCACTTAAAGCGATGTATCGGATCTCACACGCTTACATGCGAGGAGATGATTACGCTATTATGCCGAGTCGAAGCGTGCCTAAATTCGCGACCGATCACATCAATCTCCGATAGTCTCGACGACTACCGCGCCCTTACTCCCGGTCATTTTTTGATCGGCGCCAACCTTGTCGCAATCCCGGAGCCGAGCGTACTCGACATAACCGAGAATCGGCTCTCGCGTTGGCAATTAGTGCAACGAATTTCTGAAGGTTTTTGGAGGTCGTGGGTAGGCGATTATTTGCATACGCTCCAACAACGCCCGAAGTGGCGCGTCATCCAAAATCTGGCCACCGTCGGTCGGATCGTGCTAATGCGTAATCCGCTCGCTCCCCCCAGTCATTGGGAACTTGGACGCATCATTGCCTGTCATCCCGGGGAGGATGGTCTGACGCGCGTCGTCACCGTCAAAACCGCGCGCTCCGAATACAAGCGACCCATCGTCAAGCTCTGTTTCTTGCCGATCGACATAAATACCGCAACCGAAGGAGAAGCGGTCAAGGCGGGCGGCTCGCGGCCGTAATGCGTTCCGTCTGTCGATCAAAACCAATGTAAATATGTATAAACGCAATTAGATTTAAGATTTCGCTGTTTCCGTAGATGTAAGATTTCGCTGTTCCTTTAGATTTAAGTTTCATTGTATCTATATCTCAACGTATTCAACAACTGTATTATATTTTACATTATGCGGCACATTACTGTGTGTTAATTCTCGTTTCGAATATAAATATTCGAGGCGGGCGGTATGTTCGGGAATCGCGAAACTTGCGATCATCGACCCGCATTCCTCGCCGTGTTGTCGTTTCACGTGTTTACGCGCGGGACCTTGTCAGCGCCTGGAGTTCCCTCGAATTTCCACGAAAGCCAGCTCCGTTTCTCGAAAATAATCGCGTTATTTCTCGAACTATCTTCCCCCTCCTCGCGCTTTCTAGCGACCGCTCCGAAATTCAGCTGACATACCGCTCGCGCTCAGAAGCCTTTGTACCGTTGTAACGAACGAATAAAAGTCGATACCATTATACAGCACATCCGAATAAACGTCGTTTTCTCGATCCTACCGATCCTAATTACCTTGACTGCCGGGTCTTCTTACAAGGCTATACCAGCCCACCGCGCTCACCGAACGATACCCGGTCGCGAGTGCACACAGTGTAATTTTACAATATTAGAGACTAATAACAACTATATTGAAGTTCAATAACTTTATTGATGTGCAAGAGGAGACAGATGTTAATGATGTTATACATAAAGACGAATGTGATTGAGAAGAGTATCTTAAAAAAAGGTAAGGCATCAGCAATAATGCTGCTTATAAGCCTAGATCTATGATATAATATAAGTAGTAAAAGAATAAAATAATAATAAATAGGTAGTGATAGAAATAAAAATAATGATAAATCCTACATGATGGAGAGACAAGACTTCGCACTAACGGTATAAAAAGAAAATACAATGTACAGTATACAAAATAACTAGAGTATTAAATGCCTCTCAAAAATATTTTTGCTATATTTTTGTATATTTTTAATTCTTTTTAATATTGTGTAATATATGTTAAATCTGATTATGGTAAGCTCTTTTTCTAAATCTTCATTTTGGCTACAAGTTAACTTAAATAAATGACAATTGTGAGAGATACCAAATGCGGAATGTCATACGCAGTTGCTCCGCATTTCCATAAAATTATTTATCAAAATTCGCAGTTTATTCTGCGGATAAATAATTAACTCTATCATACACGCAATTTAAAATAGACTGAAATTTATTTGGTAATTACATTCCGTTAAAATCCGGAAAAATGCAACTACTTGTGAATTTATGTAACTATCAAATTATGTTTTTATTTCGAGATAAAAGAGAAACAAAAACGCTGACTGGGGTGATAATTATTGCAATAAATTTTTTACAGTTATTAAAATAAGAATGCTTATTAGCATCAAAAAGTTAAATCCATTATCGATTTAAGTAGTTTGCTGAAATAAGTATACAAAATTCACACAAAAATATTATTATTATTACCAAGATCCATCTCGATCGAAGATGGCATCTTCTCTCTACTTAATTAAGGAACAAAAAAGACAGATGAGGTAATAAAGAAAAACCACCTAACCATTAACAAGAACGTCAAATCATATTTATTACATATAGAGATGCCGTTGAAGTATTTTACGGAACGTAACAACTTTTCCAGGCAAAAATTTCCATGTCCCTTTATTATTCGCATATTACGACCTATGTCGCACTGCTTACGATAGCCGCGACGCCGGTATCGAAACGCTCAGCTTAATTACTATATTCCCAATAAGCGTTTGCAAAACCTGCGCTCGCTTCGCTTAACGAACCCGGCATAAAAGAAAACAAGCATTTTTCTCCCGATGTCCGTGTTGATTACAAAATAACGGGCTTTATTGGCTATTACTTCGATCGCGGGCTAGGGTTTCGCGCCTCCGCGCTGCAGCGGCGGGATGCGACCTAGACATAAAATACAAATGAAACTCGCGCGCGAATAACCGCGATTGCCGATATAACGTTACACATAAACAAGATACGACCAACGACCAACAACGTTCGCCGGGACAGCCGCGTAGGGAATCGATGATAATCCCAGAGCGGGTCGGCCGAACGTTCGTTCGTAATGCAAGGATTTTGCCATTTTTATTATCGATCGCGTACGCGTTTACAGCTCGTCCCCGTCGTAAACGTCGTAGGATTTTCGCGTGCGATTTATTCGCGATATATTCACAGCGTGCAATAGTGCATCGTTAGCGCGACCGGTTCAAATCGTTAGACAACTTCGGTGAACAATTTAATACCTAATTACCCAACAATTACGCTTGTGCGTTACGTGGGACTTTGTTCTGCTGCGTGTAATATTACTAGTAGTAAAGTTACGCATCGAGTTTATAGGGTGAAAATTATTTAATATATATATATATCGCTGCATGATGTTCACAATTAACCCGTCGAGTATATGACGCTAGGTATTTCGAGCAATATATTAACGTTTTTGTATATTTTTTTCCTTTTTTTTACAGTGAGAACGCCCAGCGTAAGCAATTTTGCACAGAGATATCATATTTAGTGACAGACTCCATTCATTTAATCTCAATGTCCGCTGTAAGCTGTAATGGCAGATGTTATGTACGATTGGACAATTCCGGGAGGCTATAGGTAAATAGGTACGGAACAAACGGGCGAACGGGCGAATTCAAATCGGCCGCGGCGTGGTTCGATGAACGTAAATGGCGGGGGGCGAATACTTTCTGCGCGGGTTTATGAAAAAAGCAATTGAATGTTGAGCGCGTGTGCGTACGCGCGTGATCATGTTACCCAAGAGCATTCATCATTTTTTCACGACATGATATACGGGGGGGGGGGGGGGGGGGGGGGGATCGATGTAAAGGGGATGACTCGCCGTCAAGTGCGTTGCTGTTTTATTTGCCGCTTTTATTTCAAGCTTCCGTTCGAGGATAGGTCTTTGGGGAATATAATGATATGACGACGAAAGGTAGAAAAAGGAACGTAGAGAGGATATTCGTATACGTCAATATTTTCTGCGCGTTCCATTTATGACGCTAATAAAAACGCATTCCCGTATCATCGATCGTAATAATGTAGTTATAGTTAGTAATAATAATGCAGCCATGTTTTGCAACTAGAAACTGCTGCTTCGTGTTCGTAATCAAATACGCCATAAATATCAAGGATTATGCAGAATTTATGGGTTTTTATAGGACGCTTTGAAATTGCATAAAAATTTCCAACCTGCGCAATAAACAAGATCTATACTTATTATTTTATCGTAAATGTTCCGCGCAATTTGTGGGGACATTTAAATATGGGGCGCACTAATTAGGTGGGTAATTATTGAGGTTGATTGGTAGATGGTGACGGTACGAGCTAATAATGAATATGGATAAATGAGATAAGCAACCCGTTATTGATTTCGCCACGATTGAAGTTATTTCCGGCGGGCCGCATCGTGAAATTTTTGTCAATCAATTAGTAGGATTAAAAAATATACGTATGGATTATTATACGTCAATTTTGAATCTAGTATCATCATGTAAATTAATTGACATCTTGTTTTACAGCGATTATTTCCCCTGGAGAATTCCGATTGTAAAGAATTATTGTACTGTTGGAATAAACTCGATATTTATAATATTTATATACGATCATACAATATTTAGGTACGAAATAATGTTGATCAAACGTGTGTCGAAGAAAATCTTCTTTTTTGATCTTGTTTTTTTTACGTTACACATTTGTAAACTGCTTATGCAAGATTCCGGATACGCGTTCCAATTTTCGTTTGATCGTCAACAACGTTATAGCGGAACAGATATTTTTATGCCGCTATTGGTGCTTGTGGAACTTCGCGTACGGAGTTACATTTGAGAGCGGCTTCCATTATCATTTTCGCCAAACAAACTCGCGCAGCGGAAATGCGTTACACGAAATTTAGAGATGCGAGAATGAGCACAGGTATTCTATGCCAGCTCTCTCTCTCTCTCTCTCTCTCTCTCTCTCTCTCTCTCTCTCTCTCTCTCTCTCTCTATCCCATTTCAAATCGAGAAAATGTCATTAATATGTAAGCACCGACATCAGATTACCAGCGGACCGGGCACGCGAATTTCGTTATTGGTAATGAGAAACTTGTGTGTCGCATGGGAAATTTGGGAAGCGTATATTTTACGTTGATATACCGCAGAATTGTTAATGTCACAAACTACTCTTTTCAGTAATGAACACTAGACTTCGCGAATTATTCATTAAAAAGGAAGAACCTTCGCAAAGTTGCGTATTGTTAGTAATTTTAATTTAATATTCCTATATTGAAAGATTTATTTATAATGTATAGAATTACAATTATTTTAACTCACGTATTGAATGATAATTTTATTATTCAAATATATTACTTTGTTGGCTGTCACATCATCCCGCAACGCTGGTGAAAATTTTTGATTAAATGTTACATTAATGAATATTATTATACAAATTTTATTATTTATTATTTCAAAATAATTAAATGTAGATTTTTATGTTAACATAAGAACGCCAATTTTAACTGGATAGATAGCAAAACACAAATTTTAAGTATAAATTTCACGCAACAGTTTCAGCACATCTCGTTGATTATTTCTGGAATACCTAAATTTAAATTGACAAGTATATTTTGAACGGTTAGACATTTATTTATGCCAGAGCTGAAGTTAAACGTGTGCCGATATAACCCAGATAGCACAATGACATCCTCGGGAAGTCCGAAGGACATCCAAGACGGACCATTGGGATATCCTGTGGATATCCCAATTAAATCCCGGGATGTCCTCCGGATATCCTAAGGAATAGCAAATGATAGCCAAATACTAGTCCTCACGATATCCAGAGGACATCCTGTTGAATGTCCTCCGGATATCCTAAGGACAAACAAATGATAGCCAACTACTAGTCCTCACGATATCCTGAAGACGTCCTGTCGGATGTCCTCCGGATATCCTGAGGAAGAGCAAATAATAGCCAACTAGTCCTTACAATATCCTGAGGACATCCTGAGGACTTCTATGGGATATGTTATGAACATTTTTTAGGCGTCTAAAGGACAATTCAAATAGGACAATTTTAATTTAAGATTTAAAGAAATAATATTGTTTCACATTCAAAAAAATTTTTTACAATTTGAAAAACACATCTTACTTTGAAAAATATAGTTTTATATATTTATATCATCGCAGCAATATTGCTGGCAAAGATATGTCTGGCGGATGTCATGATTTTGTTTCGCCTGGACCTGCTTATATTCGTTCTCAACTGAAATTTACTTACGAGTTAATCACACCATTATGCGCCACCTATCGGTGTCATTGCAAGCTATCACGGAAAGATGCGCTACCGTGCATCTTTCTGAAAATATCTCAGGAAATTCTTAACAAAAGAGAGTTGCATTATAGTGTTTTTAAAACGTCTCGACAAGGGCTACAAGAATATGCAAAAAAACTATTTTTTATTTAACCCCCTATGGTGTTTTATTTAAAAAATTTAAGGTTCTTTTGATCTAAATTTTTTATATAAAAACCCTTATTTTTATTGTGTACTCTTGTAGCCTTTGTCACGACGTTTTTAAAACACTATAATAAAGTTCAGTTTTGTTAAGAATTTACTGAGATATTTAAAATTTTGTCATAATATTTTTAATATAAAATATGAAATATCTCGTAAAGTATTCACTTTTTGATGACTTTACCTTAATACTTTTATATATAGAATAATCAAAGAAACCGAATAATAATATTAATTTTTACATTTGTAATTTTTCAAAATTAAGGTTGTATACAAAATGCAATCAAATTTTTTAACATTATAATTTGCTTTTTTTTATATCATTCGATTCCTTTCATTATTCTACGCATAAAAGTATTAAGGTAAAGTCGTCGAAAAGTAAATACTTTACGAAATATTTCATATTTTATATTAAAAATATAATGACAAAATTTAAATTATTGCAGGAAATTCTTAACAAAAGAGAGCTTTATTATAGTGTTTTGAAAACGTCTCGACAAGGGCTACAAGAATATGCAAAAAAACTATTTTTTATTTAACCCCTTATGGTGTTTTATTTAAAAAATTTAAGGTGCTTTTGATCTAAATTTTTTATATAGAAGCCCCTATTTTTTATAGCACATTCTTGTAGCCCTTGTCAAGACGTTTTTAAAACACTATAATAAAGTTCTCTTTTGTTAAGAATTTACTGAGATAATTTAAATTTTATCATAATATTTTTAATATAAGATATGAAATATCTTGTAAAGTATTCACTTTTCGATGACTTTACCTTAGCGCTTTTATACATAACTAAATAATCAAAAGAATCGAATAATAATATTAATTTTTACATTTGTAACTTTTCAAAATTAAATTTGTACACAAAACGTAATAAAATTTTTAAAATTAATTTGTCTGTTTTTTTTACATTATTCGATTCCTTTTATTATTCTACGCATAAAAGTATTAAGGTAAAATCATCGAAAAGTAAATACTTTACGAAATATTTCATATTTTATATTAAACATATAATGACAAAATTTAAAATATCTCAGAAAATTCTTAACGAAAGAGAGCTTTAGTATAGTGTTTTAAAAACGTCTTGACAATGGCTACAAGAATACGCAAAAAGACTATTTTTTATTTAACCCCCTATGGTGTTTTATTTAAAAAATTTAAGGTGCTTTTGATCTAAATTTGTTATAAAAAAGCCCCTATTTTTATTGTTTATTCTTGTAGCCCTTGTTACAAAGTTTTTTAAACATTATACTAAAGTTCTCTTTTGTTAAGAATTTACTGAGATATTTAAAATTTTGTCATAATATTTTAGGAGGAGGAGGAGGAGGAGTTTTACAGGATGTATTCAGGATATCCTGCGATACTCCTCAAGATATCCTGGACGTACGTAGGATGATTTTAGGACTTCTTATGTTATTTGAGTCTAGTGGACATTTATGAAAAATTTATAATTTATTACGGTACTTAAAACATTCTAAAGCTATTTTTAAGTATTTTACCACAATTAATAAAGTCAAATAAAATATTTACAATAACACATGTCCTGGATGTCCTTCGGATTTTCCGAGGATGTCATTGCTATCTGGGAAACAACTAAGTATCCTGAAAATATCCCAGGATGTCCTGGACGTATTCAGGACGATCCTGAGGACGTCTTGTGCTGTCTGGGAACCGTTAAACGTTCATGAACGTTTTACTAAAACAGGCCGGTATTTTCGTAACGATAATACATTGAAGAGCCACTATAACTGCATGTCGTATTAGCTACATATCGGCAAATTTGTACAATTTACATTGATCACAAATGTCGGCGGTTGTTGCAATTTTACTTAATCGGTATCTAGACCGAAAATGCAAGTTGTAAAGTAGCACGGCATAATCACGGGCTAGATCAAAACGGATCGTGAAGTCAGTAGTATCGCTTCTCTAACGCGCCTTAAAGGCCTTCCATTTGGCGCTAGCGCAGAAATTTGTGGCGCCAGGTAAGCCTTAAACTTATGTTAGAGGATGAAATTTAGCCCCGACTATCGCAGATGCGCGGGATTACTGTGTGGAAACCATACACGTTCCATTTTAACGTTTTGCACCACGACACGTGGACGCCATTGTCTTGATTTCAAGCAAGTTTACATTCACCGCGGTTTCTATAAACATTAGTGTACCATGTGGAATACATATAGAGTATATATTAATTTAAATAAAAGATGTTCACCAAAATTGATAACTAAAATTGGGCAAAATTCTGGTAGAAAGAAAATTTTATTTTAGCGTCAAACACTTGTCCCTGCGACACGTAGTGAAACAAGTATTATTTTCATTGCTCCTTGCAATATGTATTTCTAATATAAGGGAATACTGCTCCCAAAGCGATGCAATTTTTTATGCGCTATAAAATGTCGTTTGATTACTATGATGGACTCGAGAGAAGTTGTCTTGAGTTATATTTTTTCTGCTACATTTCTATATTCTCCTGTTATATTTCTACTATTACGAATGCTTATTTCAGAATATCTGAATGTGAGATCGTTCGTTTATCTTTCTCGTTAGTGTTTACATAATTGCGTTTACCATGCGATGGACTGCGATCCGCGAATGATGCAAAACCAATCTTTTCTCCGGAGCGGAAAAAGTATTCGAGAGAAAGTACTTAAAAATTCGAGAGAAAGTACCCTCTTCTTTATTATGAAAAAGTTTCTTCGCCTACTTCGACGCTCGACTCCGTGGAGTGCTAGAAAATTCATTGAGCAATTTTGTTGAAGCCACAGTACGATAGCTCCCCATACAGCACATGTAGATACTGAGAATGTTCGAAGGATATCGCAGCAGTATATTGCGTATATTCTCAAAACATTCGAGATACGTACTACGATTTATTGCGTGCCTACTGAGAACATTTCTATTTCCGCCTTTTTCGAGTTCGTAGTACATACTGAGAATATTTCGCAGTAAGTACCAAGAATATCAGGAGTACCAATACAGAACCAAGGATAGAATGTGCACGGTATATACTTTCTTTTTTAGGTATATACGTATTACGTTAGGTTGTTATAATTAAATCGGTTTTAATGCAGGTATAAACGGAGGCCGCAAGAAAGCACACTCCTCAAAAATATGTTACAACACTTATCAGAGGCCCGGAGAGTGAGCACGCTCTGACTGGCGTCACTGGCGATTCTGCCAACGCTAAATAATCTCGCGATCAAGACGTTTCCCTATATAGGGATCGATGTTGAATCTTGAATACGGATTACGGGCTCGGCGATGCGCCACATATTGAGCGCGAGCCGTACTATTCCCGGCGCGCAAGCCCGCGCTGTCGCGCCGCGTTGCGCGCGCTCCGTCGTGTGTTCGTAGCGGACAGCAGGGGCCTATAATTGCACAATAATTTCCAATTAATAATATTAGTGAAAAACAAAGCTCTTTCACTAATATTATTAATTTGTAAATTATTGTGCAATAGACCCCTACCGCCACATAATTTGTAGAGCAAAACAATAACAGAAAAATGATGATCTCTTATAATTAAATAGTTATTATTAAATAATATTTGAAGTAAATATTAATATTAAATAAATTTTTTTTTGTTATTGTAGTAAATAAATAATATAAAATAAATATTAAATTAATGTAAAATAAATGTTTTTTTAAATTATTATTGCAAATAAATAATCAATATAACATAAATATTATATTATTCTTGAATAATTGTTAAGTAAATGTTTTTTAAAATCATTGTGAATAAATAATTTATGTAAAATAAATATCAACTAATGTTGAATAAATGTGAAATACATGTTTTTTCAAATCAGTATTGCAAATAATTAATTAATATAAAATAAATATTAAATTAATGTTGAATAAATGTTAAATAAATGTTTTTTTTTAAATCATTATTGCAAATAATTAATCAATATAACACAAATATTAAATTAATGTTGAATAAATGTTAAATAAACGTTTTTAAAATTATTATTGTAAATAAATAATTTATGTAAAATAAATATTAAATTAATGTTGAACAAATGTTAAATGTTTTTTTCAAATCATTATTGCAAATGAATTATTAATGTAAAACAAATATTAAATCAACATTAAATAAACATTAAATAAACGTAAAATAAATATTTTTTGTAAATTATTATTTCAAATAAATAATTAATGTAAAATTAATATTAATTAAATAAACATTAAATAAATATTATTTTTACAATAAATTGTAAAAATGTATAATTAATCAAAAATAAATATTTAAAAAACATTTAAGAAACATTGTCTGCTGATTGAGTATGGATTAGAATATATAATGTCTCAGATTGGAAATAATCTGCGAAAGCAATATTAAAACCGATTATAATTTGTTCACAATTAAAATCGATTACTTAATACCAGGCGAAAGCAACAAGCCGGGAACGGACAGCTCAGCCCGTAGGCCAAAAGTTTACGAGCGCCGTCCCGACCCGTATTCAATTTATATATTCTGAGTAGTATACGAGAATTTATGAAAAATTATATACTACTCAGAGATATTACAAGTACTTCCTGAGAATTTACGAAAAATAATATACTACTGACAGATATTACAAGTACTTCCTGAGAACTTATGAGAAATAATATACTACTAGGAATGTTATAGAAATGTTCGAAGTATATTATATACGGTACGTATATTCATAGTACGAGTACAGAATATTCGAATGATATCATGTGCTGTATGGGTCTGTTATATAAGGCAGCACACCTCCATACAAACTGTCTTTCATACAACTTATCGCTACCGAGAGTCTCATGTAAAATTCATCCAATTCTTATATTGATCGAATTTCTGAAATTCTTGATGCATACTTTAATAAGAAGCTCTCGCAAATTATCACCAGAATAGTATGATTTAAAATTCTACTTCCCTTACACCGAACCGAATGCGGGAAAGTTTTCGGGCTCATGAAAATAACATTCTTCCAATAAAGTTCGCGCTGTCGCAGACTATTTCCAAAGCAGGCTGTTCTCATTGCAATAAATGTCGATACGATAAGCTTGTCGTGCTCAACCACATTATAAGAAATATATACCTTTAATACACTTTTGACATAAATTTTCCTAATAACTTTCTCTTATAATCCGGTATTCTATCACCATTATTGTAATAGGTGTGTTACCGCTTTTAATATTTATTTTATAGTAATTTATATTTATTAGTTGCAATTTAAAATATTACAAGCATTCAATAATTATAGTTCAATAATTACATTTCTTGATATGCTAAGGAAATAAATTGACAGTTTGTGATTAAAACAATCAAATTCTTGTTTTAATAAATTTGTCTAACAAATGACAATTAACATGTATAAGTATCTGCAGTCTACACTGACAATACTTAATCGATAATACAAGAACATTATATCTAAGCGTGTAACTTGATTTTTAACCACGCCTATCCACTTCAACGTTTAGCTATACTGTGACCAGAGCACGCATTACCGAACATTTCGGAATGGAGTATGGACTTCAATCGGAATTATTCCGTTTCCTCTAGAAAACACAATAGAAATTTAGGAAATAACTAAACAACTCCGAACGGAATCTATTCCGAAAAGTTCCGTAATACGTGCCTAGTCGTACTTCACAAATGTGATAAAAATTTTACACACTATTTTATATTATTGAAACTTATCTTTTCTATAAAAGTAATAATTAAAAAAATTGTGTTATTTAAATAAAAAATTGTATATAGAATTTAATACATTATAATATAAAATTTAATTCTTTTATATTACTACTGTGTGTGTGTGTGTACCTATTAATGTAATTGTGAAATTTATAAAATGTAGGTATATAATAAACCACACAAGTTCTGAATTAGTGAATAGTCACTGAGCGTCAGTCTAAAGTATGATATTCCAGTGAAATTTTCACTGGAGTGGCATACTTTAGACTGACTGCTCAGTGACTATTCACTGTTCAGATTTAGAAATAATAAGTTATAAAGTCACATGTATTTTATTAAAAGATTAAACATATTAATCTTAAATATACCTACTCTCGTCTGCAGTTACATTTATATTCTTTAAATAAAAAAAGATATTTTCTGATAATGGGAGAATTAGAACAATGGCAAATGTTGATTAAATTATTGCAGAAATATTCTTCTGAATTACATAATATTTGCATTAAATTTAGGAAAACTGCACTGTAAATTCAAGTGTATTATTTTTACACATCTAAAAATGACACATTTGACATTTGAAGCTATTTTTACATATTTCTTGCATACAAACGCGTTTAATTGTATTAAATTAAAAGTTAATACGTTAAATGACGTGATTTAAAACGGCTAGAAATGTGTAAGGAGAGCTTTAACTAAAATAACAAACATGGATTTGCAGTGCGTGATTGTCATTGACTCGTTATCGAAATTATCGCTATCGGAAGTAGTTCGGAAGGCGGAATTTGTTTCTTCCTGCAGGGAAGTCCTTCGCGTCCGATGCTTAATTTTCCTTCGCGGATTGATCCCCCGGGACCCGACAGAAGCAGGCACATTTAGCACGCTCTCCGCCTTGAGAATCGTTTCCCTTGAATGGTAACCGGCGTTACACTTGGCGGTAAGGCTTTGATCTAATCAAATCGTTGGGCCAGTTATCCTCCAATAAACGCGAAGATAACGCAATCTTTGCACGCAATTTTTCAAAGCTCATAACGCTTATCTGATCGTTAAAAGTATTTGGTATTGTGAAAGTCTATTTAATTTTTTGCTGCACTTGTTATAATAGTATGAATTTTACTGTGATTTATTTTCTTACGTGATTATTAAGATTATACATCAATGCTTTGCCTTCCTTTTCGCGCGTTGCACATTTCTATCGAAAAATCTTGTAAAATTATCAAATCGTACTATCTTCTATGATTGAAAGATTTATAAATAAGAGATAAATTTATTGATAACTTTTTTAGTCTCATTTTCTTATGTTATAAAAATACTTAAAGCATAAAGGTTTGTAATTGTTGACGATTCAACGATGAATCATAAACGTAGAATATTTAATCATTTATCAATATATAAATTAAAATCATATAGGATCATATAAGACTGGAAAATTTTATGTTATATGCATTTCAAACATTTGTATGTAATTTAGTGGTAATCTAATATATATACTTCGCGATTCAGTATTAATATACAATACTTTATACTGTATTGTATCTTTTATTATGTATTGTAATTATTTTATTATATTTTAATTTGAAGTAAATTGCTATAAAAGGCAATAAAATATAAAAGGATACAAAAATATGTTAAAATAAAGAAAAGATTGGCGATTAGAATCAATAGGGATGATGGAGAGTTTCTGCAGGTTGCTTCATTATTACTGAATAAAATTTTGACTAAAATGTCAAATGTAATTCGGTTTAATCAGAAAAATTCGATTTCTATCAAACTAAATAATATAATATCCATTAAAAACAAAGTAGTCTGTATAAAAGTATAAAATTACTCGTATATCTTTTTAGCGATTATCACCAGAATAAAAAATTAAATCATCATGTATCACAACAGACTATCAAAACCACCTAATTTCACCCAGTTGAAGAATCCAATGAAGAAAAGAGTGGACTCGAGGATAATATTATTCTAGACAATATTTAATTTTAATTTTATATGTTTAAACGACGATCTCTCTCTCTCTCTCTCTCTCTCTCTCTCTCTCTCTCTCTCTCTCTCTTTCTCCCTTTCAGAGAGCTTGAAAAACGTATTATATACCAATTCTTATTTGACGGAATATATTTTCATAACTTTGGTGATTATTCGAGGGTATCAGATGTCTATTTAAAAATCTATCTCATTAGGGACTTAATTGGTCCAATCGTTACGGCGCGATACGATAATCGTGA
Source organism: Leptothorax acervorum (assembly GCA_035220615.1). Taxonomy (NCBI): domain Eukaryota; kingdom Metazoa; phylum Arthropoda; class Insecta; order Hymenoptera; family Formicidae; genus Leptothorax; species Leptothorax acervorum. The sequence continues at coordinate 26,861 of JASTWQ010001071.1, forward strand.
TTCTGTTCAACTTGATAGCTCATACAAGGACACAGATCGATCTCGTCGTATCGCTCGTGTATCGCTTGCGCGTGCATTTGATGCGAGACACGACCGTGTCTCTTGAAATTATCCCCTTCACGATTTTTCTACAAAAATGCATCTCTTTTTTCGCTCCCTTTCGTAAGCTTCTAACGACGCCATTATTCTTCGCGACGTGGCTTAAAATACCACTCCGCTAGTGCAGAAAACGTAGCAAGTGCAGGAAAATGTCCTCGGGAGGTTGTGTTCAGAAAGATTTCTGTTCGAGGCAAATGTGCATTTACATCGGCTGTGGCATTAAATATACCGCTGGCAAGAGCGATCACCTACCGGTCTCTTCTTTTCCTTTGCGCTTTTTTTCTTTCTTCGTAGCCTATTTTAGACATAATCTTCGAGCAAAAGTTTCGCAGCTACAACCTGCGAAATTGTTGAATAACAAGCATTTTCGTGATAGTTTCGTACAGCGAAATATAAACATTATTGTAATTTTTTATATATTATTAACAATTAATTATTAGCTGTTTTATGTTGGTAGCAAAGCCAGATTTCAATGCATGATTTGTTAGTTTTGTCTTCGTCTTCCTTATATGAAATAAATAGCAAGAAAAGATTGGATGCATTTAAATTGTGTATCTATATTTAAATTATTTTTAGTAAAATATTAAAAATATATTTAATAAAAGATAGAAGACGCGGATATCTTTTTAATTATTAATAAATATGTGATTTATTCCTTGCGCATAAATATTCCGAGCATAACTCCGAGCTTTCCTTATTTCTTCAAGGTTTTCAATCTCAGTAACAAGTATTTAACAAAGTAGATTCATAAAAGAGTGCTCTGCAGATAAAAATAAAATATTAACAGACAATGAATGGAATGCTCGGAGAGAAGCGGAATTCTTTCCAGAAAAGGAAGACTCATTCTCTCATCACTCCGTGTGGACAAATGAAAAATTCAATTGTCCATCTTTTCTTATATGATAACGCGGAAATACAATCTCATTCCGCTTCTTTCTTACAACAGTGACGTACATTTTTCAAAATCAGTCTCGCTGAAGGATTTCATGTGGCTTGCCCCATTGTAATGCAGAAGCCATTTTACAAAGTAAGAATAGAGGCGAAACGAAGTCACCGCGGCGCAATGTATCTATCTTGAACCTTATATCTGACGGTGTACTTCCAATCGATAAAATAGATTGACAACATAGCATTTTTCTCAAGAGGTACCATCTTTTCAATATACGCTACACTTCGTGAGAGCACAAAATTTGATTTATGTGTTGATTCGATATTAAAAGAGATACGTTTTGCCCAAAACACTTCCCTGATCTAAAGACTAATACGTTATTGGAAACGCTACGATTCGATTTGCGAGCCGCAAGATGGTTCTACATTTTATAGCGGGAGTTCTTATCTTTATTGCGGTCATCATTGGAGAAACAAAATGCTTCCGTTTCAGAAAGAAGCACTTTCGAACGTGTTGCTAGTGTTCGCGAGAGCAACTTGCTCTGCGGAATCCTGAAAATACAGCCGATCATTGCGTGACTTCCAACAACCGGCATTGAATTTAAAAGCGCTTCGGAATTTAATGCCGGGGTTCTCGGCAAGCAGCAACGGCACGGGCCGGCTTTAGCTTAGCACACACTAAAGCTATACATTTATTTATCTCGCCGAAGTTTCGCGCGTGCACTGTAGCCCGGCCGTGCTATAGGGCTTTATTAACAGCAGTCCATAGATATCCGACTGCCACGCGTACTAACTTAGGCGAATCCCACCGAAGTGTTCGCGTTAGCATAAATATCCGATTTTCCCATACCGCGCCGTATAGGAACAACCGAGAAAGATTGCTACACCACACCGTGCCCGCCGGTGTATATCCGATAAATTCACCCCCATCGCCATCCCGATCCCGCCACCGCGGGCACTCATTCAATAAATCAAAGCGGGCCGACAATTTCATCGGGCGGTCTCTAACGAAATAAGATTAACGACATTTTCGGCAGCACACGGTAACGCCATCCCGCAAAGTCAACAGAACCATTTCGCTGACAGTCTCCGTCGAGAGAATCTAGGGATCTTCGAAGAAACTTGCCCGTTCGTGCCAAGTACCGTCTGAGTGTCTCGGGCCGTCCCCCGGTGAAATTTCATCGTGGTTATCGAGCATTCTCTATTTTCCATCCGCTCGCTTAATGCCACCAGCTCCGCTTCGCTTGCTTCGTTTCGTCTCGGTTAGAAAGCAGACGGCCGTGTCCATCCGCGCTCCCCCTTTTTCTATTCCTCCCTCCAATACAACCGCGTCCCTACAATTCCTAGTGGCAATAAACGTCGTTTAATCAGGTTAAGAGGAAACATTGGAGTCCTCGCCAGCAATATACATTCGCCGTAGAAAAATCGGAGTCTTAAAAAGAATGTACATTGAGCGTTCCTGGGGTAAAATAAGAAGAGTTGTTTAGTGTCGAAATGTCAGTAGATATATAAGTTTAATTGCGTTTAAAGCGTCTCGATGAATTAAGTGGAGTAGAGATATAACAAAATTTTATTTATCAGGTAATTTTCTGAGGGGCTATGTATAAACTTAAATATTAACTTACTATGCTTGATTACAAATATGTTTAATACCAAGCATTAAAGAACCGTAATAAACGATCTTTTGCTAAACGTTTTCTAAAAACAAAATTGTAAAATTTTTGCAACACCGTGCGTAATGCACTTTTGCAAACAATTTCTTGCGATATAAAGATGTTGTTTATCCTGCTGAGGTTTACGCGAATTCGGTTTAAGAAAGGCGCGCGAGAGAACGTGGATACTGCAGCTTGTGCTATTCATCCTATCGTTCTTCGCAATCCACACGCGTCTGCAATCGAGCGGCAAAGATGTGACGCGCGGAGTATTTGGTATTGGCAGTTCGTTCTCGACATCAGACGCTATATGTATAGCATCCTCTCTCTGCAAATGCATCGGCAATAACTTGTGCAGAATCCGCGTTTGCACCTTCAGATTGGATGCTCGTTGTATTAAGGATTTTTTGTGGTTAAAAAAAAGAATTAAATTAAAAATATATTTAAAGGACTTTATTGTACATGTCTTTTAGTGTATGAAACTATTTTTGTTTAATTTTTTTCCTACAGAATGGCGGCGCTGGAGCCTTATAAGCGTAAACGTTGGTGTTTCGGGGCTTGCAGCATAAGTGCCGCAAATTTTGACTTAGGAACAAAAAACCAAAATTTTTCATAATCTGCATGATAATAGCTAGAGAAATACGTAGGGAATTTTTAAAATATTGTTTTTTATAGAAATGGTATTTGAAAAAAGGTTTTATTTTCAGAAAAAATGTGAAAAATTGTTTATAACAAGAGGAGTTTTCAACAAATCAAGAAATCCCTACGTATTTCTGTGGAAAATTTAGTTTAAAAAATACTGTCAAAATTTGAAGTAAATCGGATAAAATTTGTTCAAGTTACGCTGCAAGCCAATTTGAAAAACGTTGTTTCGAGAAAAACGCGTCTAAGGTTTTGCGAGTCGTACGGGAGCGCATGCGACGCGCTTCACGCGGTGCTCTGTATCTTTGCTAAAAAAATTTTTTTTGTTTTCAGACCAATTGCACCTTATTTTTAAGACCATAAAGTATGATTTAAAGCTTTTTAAAAAAAATCGATTTTTCCTCTACACTAGTGTTACCTCTTAACGGAAATTTCAGCAACCAAATGTCGATCAATTCCGCATGTTGCTGATATGTTAGTTTCTAGTATATGTGCAACAATTAAATTAAATAAAAAAAATATACGTGTGGCCTCCACGCGCGGCAGAAGTGAAACTTCTTAGCTGTGAGGAATAGGATAGTATCTCGTTTATAGTATCTGAATTAATGCCTATGTAATTCAGAAATCAAATTTTAATTATAAATTAAAGCGGATGTAATTCACAAATAAAAATTTATTTGTGTATTGAAACCTGTATAACTCACAAATCAAATTTTAATTATAAAAGTGAAGTTTCAGGTTATAAGAAAAATTTTTCATGTATAATTATATGTATATAAATGTAACAGTTGGCAACAGTTGGCCCATATATAATTATATATGGGCAAATTTTTCTCATAACCTGAAACTTCACTTTTATAATTAAAATTTGATTTGCGAGTTATACAGGTTTCAATACACAAATAAATTTTTATTTGTGAATTACATCCGCTTTAATTTATAATTAAAATTTGATTTCTGAATTACATAGGCATTAATTCAGATACTATAAACGAGATACTATCCTATTCCTCACAGCTAAGAAGTTTCACTTCTGCCGCGCGTGGAGGCCACACGTATATTTTTTTTTTAAATTGTTTTAATAATTTGTTTGTGTGTATTATACGTGTGTAATCTGTACTTTATTTTTGTATTAGGTATATGTCTCATTTTTTAATGCAAGCATATCAAACCAATTTAACATGTCTTTTTATCACTTTTATATGCGATAAAATTTGTATATATATATACTCGCCACCGTCACAAGGCGCGGGTTCGCGCCCGCGGACGAGCCAGGAGAGCGACCGCGAAATCTCCAGAGAACCTACCGAATCGTTAATAGCGTTTTATTATTTTTACCATATTAAATTTCTTCGACGTAACTGGCGGTCATAATCGTCAGGACATTTTAACCAAGATTCTGGTCCTTTTATCTCAACGCTTAATTTAAGCATCTTAATTTTAAATAATTTAATTTTTATTGTGAAAAATATTACCCCAGCCAGGGTTCGAACCTGGAACTTCCCGCTTTCTGTGCAGGCGTCGTGCCAATTCGACCACTGAGGCATGTGGTAATATTTATCGCAATAACACGTATAAATAAACAATCATAAGATAGAACACCGATATTTTGGTCAACGGTGTATATTCACCGTATAAAAATTGATTTGTGAATTAAAGCCTGTGTAATTCACAAATCAATTTTTATTTATTTGTGAATTGCATCACCTGTAATTTATATTTAAAATTTAACTTGTGAATTAACGTAATGCTCCCGCGCCGAATCACGCCCATGGAAGTTTTTGACTTTTTGCGACGGACTTTCATAACGCGACGCTCCGGATCACTCCTGTATAAGTTTCGACTTTTCGTGACGGACTTCCATAACGCGAACGCGTAACGCGACGCTCCGAATCACTCTCGCAGAAGGTTCGACTTTTCGTGACGGACTTCCATAACGCGAACGCGTAACGCGACGCTCCGAATCACTCCCGCAGAAGGTTCGACTTTTTGTGACGGACTTCTATAACGCAAACGCGTAACGCGACGCTCCGAATCACTCCCGTAGAAGGTTCGACTTTTCGTGACGGACTTCCATAACGCGAACGCGTAACGCGACGCTCCAAATCACTCCCGTAGAAGGTTCGACTTTTCGTGACGGACTTCCATAACGCGAACGCGTAACGCGACGCTCCGAATCACTCCCGTATAAGTTTCGACTTTTTGTGACGGACTTCCATAACGCGAACGCGTAACGCGAAGCTCCGAATCACTCCCGTAGAAGGTTCGACTTTTTGTGACGGACTTCCATAACGCGAACGCGTAACGCGACGAATCGAATCACTCCCGTAGAAGGTTCGACTTTTCGTGACGGATTTCCATAACGCGACTTCCGTAACGCGACTTCCGTGACGCACTTCTGTGACGCTTCCGGTTTGAATCACCCCCCGTGCCCTAAGAAGTTTCACTTCAATAATATAAATTGTTGTTTCTGAAAGCATGCTTTCTTTATCAATTACATATTAATTATTTTAAGAAAAATGTATATTAATATATGTGTTATTAGATATATTTACAGTATCCAAATATAAATTTACAAACTCTAAATAACGTTTATTTTTTAATCACCTATATACTATTTACCTTATACGCATTAAAATTTATTTTTACTAAAAAAATTAATCTTTGATGTAGTACAGCCATGAGAAAATATAAAGCCAATCAAACTCGCGAACAATCTTCGTTGAAAAATTTTTGGAGATAGTACCCTAGAGAAATTTTTCCGAACGAGATTGTTCCGTGACGGGATCACGTAGCGAAGAGGATGGACAGGTGAGGTCATGTCAATTTTCTGCCACGTCAACAAACGTCGAATTGAACTTTTACGGCAACGGCTCTCGTTTCAAACACGATCTAGTTGCAACGTCACGAATCTCCGCGGCGCTGGCTATGATTAAATTAGCAACCGTGTTAGATAGAGCCCAGATCTTAATCCTCAAAGTGGAACATCATCAAGCCTAAGTAAATAGCTGTGCTCGACATATCTATATCGGAATTGACTTATATACAGTGATACATTGACTAAACAAACCTGTTTGTTTTGCCGGCGTGACAGAAAATCGCATTTAACCGCATTATACAGTTATCGAATTGTTAATAAATGCTAATAAAGTTATCATTAAAATAACATATAAAATAATTATTATATTCATATCTCTTTTAAGATTAAGGAGGTTGACTAGGGTCCCGCTGAGCGGCAGGCGGCGCGGCAAGAGGGGAAAATTTAGAGGTGTCTTCGCATTGCTCGTACTTACGCGTTGCTTGCACTTTTAATATTTTTGCTATGTATAAGTTAAGTATAATGTTTCGCCCGATGTATAAGAGTATAATTTCAATAATTAATTACTTGACAACCAATAATTAATCACTAATTAAAAACTTGACAATCATCTTCAAGTGGTTGCTCAAATCAGCTAAAAAAAATAATAAAGATTAGTTCAAATTTATGGAGGATATTCGTCTATGGGAATAAGTCGTCCATGCCAAAGTTAAAGACAATTTTCTGCATGGTTGTCAAGTTATTAATTATTGAAGTTATAAACTTCAATAATTAATAACTTGACAACCATGCAGACAATTGTCTTTAACTTTGGCATGGATGACAGATTTCCATAGACAAATATCCTCTATAAATTTTAACTATTTCTTATCATTTTGATATACTTTTATACACGGGCGACATAGCAAAAATGAATAATTCAATAATTAATTACTCGACAACCATGTAGACAATTGTCTTAAATTTTGTTGTGGACGACAGATTCCCATAGACAAATATCCTCCATAAATTTGAACTAATTCTTATCATTTTGATTTGAGCAACCACCCTCCTTAAGCAACGTATTAAAATTTATAATAATGTTATTTACAAAATTATAGAAAGGGTTAATCTGTATGTGCTTAGCTCAAATAGAAATAAAATGTACTAGAAATAAGAGTTATAGGAAGCACCGTAGTTTTATATTTTGTTTGGATTGTTATCTAAACTTTATATAACAAAAGAATTTAATTTTTCAATGATAATTTCAGTCTATGTTAATATTGTAATAATTTAAAAGGAAAAAGAAACAATAGTGGCAAAAAAATTATGTTTTATGTTATATTGTAAGTCATCTTGGATGGCTGACAGATATAGAAAATAGCCTGTGGTGTTTGCGAGTAGAATAATCATAAGAGATATGGAAGAAAATTGAGGAAAGTCGGTAGAAAAAGCGAGGAAGCGCTGTGCAAGTTGAACTATAAATTGTTCATTAAAGCGGCAACTCGGCAAGCGGGAACGAAGCTTGAAGAGTGAATGCAAAAGTAGAAAAAATGGGATTCGACGAGGGGCAGCTCTGAAAAGTACCTAGGCGAAGTACCTGGCTTTGATATTAACCTTTGCCATTTATAGGGAATCGTATTAGCTCGGAACTAGAGAAGAAATTCAATGAAATGGCAGCTGTTACAAAATACACATGTCAATCGGGAGTCTCTGAAAGATTTAAAGCAGCCGCCATTTGGGACGGGAAACAATAATGTTCTCCAATCGTTCGCAGCGCGGCCAGACCGATTTTTTGACGTGCAGATTGCTTTAATCGGCTTAGTCGATTGGTTGTTATCGAGAACGCACACATAAATATGCTTCCACTCACAGCCTTTTATATTTTTTCATGAAATATCAAGATTTAAAGTGTTTTTTTATATCTGCAGCAGCTTCAAAGATATTCGTTTGTTACGTATTTTTCGAAACCATATGCATACTAGACTATATATGCATGCTAATATTCGAAAAGCCATAAAATTTTAAAACTCAGCTTACAACATGCTTCTAATCCATAAGTTTTCCATAGATTTTCGCTTACGTTTCGATAATAGATACCTTGTGTATAGAACTGCGTTTTATAGACTCGCAGTTAATATAAAAATATCAAAGACTGTATAAAGAATTTAATAAGAGAAGCAAAAGAAAGGTTTCTTCTCTATTCACTGTGAAATTCGCTTTTCAAAGTTAATCGGAATTGCATAGGCGATATGCCACTTCCTTTGGTTGGCGGTCAAAAAAATAGCGATGTGTATTGAGCTAACATAATATATTACTGCCGAGTTCATATTACAGACGTAGCCCGCAAAACGTGCCAGAGTGCCTAACTGATTTTCCCTGATGTGTGTGGCGAAAGAAGGAAAATCATTTCTCTGTGAGAGCACACCGAAGCTTTTCGTATCGCTTGCTATATGAACGAACGCCTCTATTCGCGTGTTAGCTCGCCTTTATCCCGTAAAATCTCTTACCTTGCAAGAATATTTCTCCCCATTTACCTATTTTTTGTCCTCCCGTCCTCCTCCTACAGCAGCAGATTCGTCGTGCACGTTCGCGCAAGAGGATTTAAACATTGCAGCGCCGTTCGCTTCGCGATAGAAATTTACCTTGCGGAAATGGTCGATCGATTGACTCGAGGGCGACGGAGCTTGCTATAATACTTTATTTGTACTCTCTTGTATATCCTTGCGTCGCAGGATAGCTTCCGTAATTGCAGAAGTTTTTCCGGCATACGCAGTTTGCGACCGGATGTACCGGTAAAAGCTTCAAATTTTTCGAGCACGTCAACGAAACGTTGTTCATTCTAAAAAGATATTGCGCATGGTGCGTATAGAAAAGTGATAAGACAAAAGATTTTTAAAAATAAATAACCAATAAAAATTGATATTATTATTATATATTAGCCTTTTATTCTTAAAATGCTTCTACAATATTCTTTCATTTTACAGCGGTTAATTTTATATCTTGCCCATATATTACGCATATATGAACAATTATGGATATAATGACATCGGCAATTAGAAACGCTGATTAAATCCGAATATCATTTTCATTTCTGATGAGGTAATGATTGCGTCACCTCTTCTGCTCGTGACACATCCGATGTTTGTTTAAAACATATCATGTCTGTTTCGCACATTTTACGATATCTCATTTTGATACTTAACGATTAATTGATCATAAAATCAAAAAATTGTATTTTATTGTTTTTAGATAAGAGTGAAAATATGTAGTATTAACTTAAAAACATTAGTTTATAAAAACACGTAATTAAATAGTTAATCCTTAATTTGTAATTCTAACGTAAGCTTTCCGAGATAGGTACTCATATTGCTAATTGCACGAAAAGTATATGCATATGCATTTATTAATATTTATGATCTTAATTACGGTATACAATAGTCGAACTTTTTGACCGCCGGTGTATCTCGAAGTACACGTAAGTCTGAGCAGTCGCTGAATAAGCGGATAATAGCAACGTCAGCGACAAAGCAGCTCGAATTAAGCCGTGAGAGCGCTTTCGGCCGAATAAACGGCGGGGTAATCACCGCGTCGTCTGGCCTGTCAGTGACGTACTCCATGATTACGCCAGTTGAACGTTATAATTACCGTAAAGGGGAAGAGCCACGTTTTCAACGCGACGGCCAGACAGAATTGAGATAGCGCAGGTACCGAGGTACGCTTATGAAGCCAAACAGCGCAGACAGGTAAAAGAAGAGGCAAAGAGCGCGCTATTTTATTATCAGACGCAATGATTGTCAATACCAGTAAGGATGGCGCGACACGGCGCCACCGCTTTATGGAAATCGAGACGTTAGGTGTTGGATTACGGTTGAGCGTTAAGCGAGCGTCTTTTGTTCGACGCGACGTTCCGTTTGGTTTACTTTTGTTTTTTCGGGCGGCGTGATCGCCGGTAGTGACAGGAATCGCGGCAGTAGCACATCGTACGCCGTCGATGTAAGACCTAAGAAATAAATGTGCTTTCTTATACGTATTTCACGAAATCATTCTATACCCGTGATTATTAAATAACATTTTAGCGTGACAGGACGGGGTTCAGTGTTTTCGCTCGTGAAATAACAGTTTCGATATTATGAGTGTATGAAGTTAGCCCCCCTTTTTTTGAAATTCATATTTTTGAAAGTTGTTCCAGGTTGTTCTGAATTTGTACTACATTGTTCCAAAACAATATTCCTTAATTCCAAACAGTTTTTTAATAAAATAAAAAAAACGATTTTTTTTGCTGGCCCCCCTTTTTTCAAAAATCGAAATTTTTTTTATCGCTACAGATTGTTTTAGTTGTTCCAAATATTGTCCC
>JASTWQ010001072.1:0-37227 GCA_035220615.1 Leptothorax acervorum
GTAATGCACGCAGAACAGAAGTGACAGGATTTATATCTGTCGCAGCCATATGCGGTAATTTAGCACTTCATGAAGTGTCATAGAGTCTAAGACTCTAGACACATCGCGAAGAGTCAAGACACATATATGCTGTAATTTAATTGTAAAGCGAAGTCCACCTTGATCGGGGGGTGGGTGCGGGAGGGGGGCCGAAGGCCCCCTTGCACCCCCCCCCCGTGTGTGCGTGTGTACGGTAATTTTTGATTTGAAGCTTGAATTACAGCATGTGTCTAATCAGCATGTGTCTAATGTGTTTAGACACTTCATGAAGTGCTAAATTATCGCATATGGCTGCGACATATCTACATCAGTGCATTTTTTTACACTCTCGGATGAAGAGTATACATATTTTTAATTCGGCACTGCAGATAACTGCATACAACGCGCAAGTCATCGTTGTTATGATTATTCTCTATCTTGATTATATCATATATCATTTATTCGTTGCTGGCGTGATCTATAACGTATGTGACATTGAAGTGATAAAATTTTACCGTGGTGCAATAATAGGTACTTATTTTATATCAGGTTAGTACTTTGTATCTTATATTCCGGACTTTGTCCAGATGAAATTATTGTGTTCTAATTTAATAATTGTATTTATAAAACCTCTGAATATTAAAAAATAAATAATTAGTTACTCTCGATCAAAGCAAACGCTTAAACAATAGAAAACGGCCAAATTCGAGCAATAATGGTTCTTATTTGAAAATTATAAATGTTTACAATAACATCGCAATATAATATTAATATTTACGTTTTGGCCTTACTTGGCCTTCCTCAGAACATGTCTGTAACAATTAAATAATAAAACCGACTCAATTCTCACTTGTAGTCAAAAACGGTAGTCTCCATGAACTTTTCAAAACTTCTAATTGTTATTTACGTTTAAATTTTTATTCACGTTAATGTAGTAATTGTATCGTACTTGAATTTCGATATATAATGCTGCTGTAATTTCTTATTTTTATATATTAATAGTTTAATGAATATGTATAATAAAACAGATAAAATATAAAATCCGTTTTCCATATAAAGCATTATTGTCATCTTACTCAACACAATATTATCTATTATATTACTTGAGAATTATACAAGAAATGTTTACAATATATGCTTTTATATCATACGCATCGTATATTATTAACACACATATATGGAAAATACCAGTAAAATAACTGGCATTTTGAATATGTTTGCACGATATTCAAATTTCATGATTCTCTCTCTCTCTCTCTCACAAGACCTTCTCAGGCAACAATAATAGACACAAATATTTTGATTTTATATTTTTGCATATAAGTATTTTATTTTTCGTATCAACAGCAATTAGTTTAAATTAATTTTATTGTTATTTAATTATTTACAATTATCTCTTCTATACATCTGTAATTGTAATATTTGATCCTTTTTAACTTCCGTTTTAAATCTTTTTATGTTTCTTTTCTAACTATTATTTCTTTATTTACTATTTTGGCGTTTTCCTTAATTTGTAAAATATATATTTGTCTCGATAAATTTTCTTCAGAATTCATATATTCTTCACTCGTCTCATGTAAGATATATCAACGGTTGGACAATTAGTGCTGTAGCATTTTTCGATTAAGCATAAAAAATAATCACGTTATTATATTACAGATATTGCGATATTTATTACGACTAAGTGATGGGAAATAGTACAATTTGTCCAGTCAAGTTTTCTATAGAAAATGCCTCTTATGATGCAGTTACTATGGATTGCCATTATCATCTTCAGGATTTTAATCTCAGGTAATTGCAAAAGAAATATAAGTAGGTATTCCATGTTCTATTTGTAAGTAGTGACGATAATAAATAAAAGAAAAATGCGATACTAATGTACTAAAATTGTAACGTATTATAATATGTATGTATATAATCAGGATATCAAGAGATAATATACTCGAAAAGTTATTTTATAAAGAAAAGTAGCGAGTCTGTATCTATTTTAAACCATTATTATGTATGAAACGTCGAATAGGGAAAATAACATGAGCTAACAATGTATAATTACTCGTTTTCTTATTTGATTCAATCCCATGCAATAAGAATTCATACTGTACCATAATCAGCAAAATATATTATTTTATTTAAAAATAAAAAATTAGTATAATAAATTAACCTATTTTTATATTGTTTAAAAATTAATTTATTGTTAACTGAAGTTTCTTCTGATTATGTCATTCAATCATTTTATTTATAAAAAATTTATCTCTATTAAAATCAAAGTTCAAGAAAATTGTAAATATCTATCTATAAAAAATTAGTCTTATTGGATATAATTATTTGTAAACTGTTATTATTTTAGACATCAGAGCGGAAAATGTGACATTAGAATTAACGAATAATGTAGATATAAAGAACAATACAAAATACGATGTCAAAAATATGATATTACGTCATATTAACAAACGGGATAGTGATTCATCATTCTACCTTTACGTTCGAATTGTTGCATTAATAATAGGTTGTTTTTTATTGGTTTGTCCCCGGTAAATTGTTTTCTTTTTATATCTATATTTACAAGTTTATAATTAATGTATTTATATTATGTAACTTATTCGTACTATCGTGAAATGCTTATTTAAGAAACTGAAAATATATTATTAATAAAATCAATAGGTAATAAATATATTAATATTAAGTATCTAATCAAACAATACTTGTTTATATATTGCTATCCATTGAGATTTTTTTATAAGGAAATCGTTATTTATGTCTATATAGGGGAGACCGGGGCTAGAAGACACATATATAGTTGTCACAAAGCTTGTATCTCACTTATTGTTAATAGATTGAGTGGCACATTTTTCTCTGTAGTATAGGTTTCCCCTATCGTGTTAGTCGGGTATACAAAAAAGCTCGTTGCAAAGACATCGCATGTGATATTTACGTGCACTTTTTAAAAATTGGACGTGGCGAGTAAATTATTCTTGCCTCTATTTTTGTTGTTTTGTTGGTTTTTGGAATCACTATAGTCGTAAAATCTCTTTAGTTATAAGAAATATTATAATTTTAGATAATTGCTCCTGTATTTAGTTAACCGTCATTGCAACATAGTTTATAAATATAATCTTCTTTATTCAAAATGACCGTTTAGGGTAATTTGTCTCAAACACGCGTATTTGAGCTGTTGTCAACCCTTAAAAAGTTTATGAAAGTATTACAGAGTTTATGAGAATTATTACGTATGACGAGGTTTATGAAAATTATTAATTTTTCATTCAATGATTGTTTAATTCATGCTTCGATATATTATTAAGTTAAATCTACAAAAAACTCACTAATTTTAATAAAACATTAAAACAAAAACTATTTGTAGTATGTTCCTCTACATGAAAGATACGTGATAACTAATCCAGAGTCATGTGACAATCAACCCTGAGTATGGGGTAAGTCGTCACATTTGCACGACTTTGCTTAAAAATAAATAACTTTTTTGTGTATAAATATATAGAGGTCTAATATTTTTTTTCTTATAACTAAAACATAAAGGATGTAGCTACATTATAAAGTAGTATATGATATAAAAATATTGCACATTTTTTTTAAAAATCAGTACCTATTTAAAAAGTTTGACAACATTCCCTGTTCTCCCCTATTTTCTTGCTTATCATTAATTTTGACAGCATTAATAGTTGATATTTACCAAATCTTTCTTTTTTATGTTGAAACACCTATCTTTGATTTATCTATAGTGTTACACACACTGTACACACACACAAACGTATATACAATGTATATAAATTATATTTTATGTGTAGCAAATGGTTAAGATATATTCGTACAAGCTTTAGAAACTTTGTGTATCGTGACTATCGTGTAACCCAACGGCCTTATTGTAGACATTGTGTTGGACCTGTTGTAATGCATCACGCAAACGGACAACCACAAGTAGCGATAATCAACATGCCTGAATAAGAGAATTATGGCTAAAATACAGAGTAACTAATGTATGTATTATGTTGTGTGTGTGTAAACAATATATATTGTTATTTGTAATCGTAGCAATACCTACATTCTTGCAAGTATTATTTAACATAAATCTAATTTTTTTTAAATTAAATTTTTATTGTGAATGTTAGAACTTCTAGTTTTTTGTATCTTTAATCTTTGAATGTTGTGTTACATTTTCAAACATAGCAACAATTTTTATCTTACATACTTTTGTGTTGTCATACACATACACAGGATGTAACATCTTTTTAATTCATTACATTGCACAGTATCTTCAAAAAATAATACAAAACATGTTTGGCTCAATATAATTCTGTAATATTAATTTGTTATTTGTTACTTTAATTATATGTACGAGTACAAAATAATGATTTCTTCAATATCGAGTCAATTTCAAAACTATATAACCCTTCTATTAAAAGCTTTATATTATAAGTATACCTCTCATTTTTTGTTTTTTGCTACTATTAATTAGTATTATAGTAACTACAATTTTTAACAATCAATTTTTGCAGTAACTACGTGTCTTATCTAACATGCAGCAGCTTGTCATTACAAATCGCGACGACTCAGTAATTTAGAATATTACTTATGATGACAACTTGCGAAGAGAATTTGGAACCTAGGCAAGGCATTTCCTATTACTTCTTTTTAGTGTACGTGTGATTAACACAAATAAATCTTAGACTTCAATTTAATAAATTAAATGTGTATCGACATCACATTTAGGATTTATTATTATAATTAAATTGTTTATTTATTAAAACTTGTTATATAAATAATAAACATATAGTAAATATTTATAAGTATGCAGGTGCTCATATAGTAATCGTAGATTTTAATATAATTCTACCAAATGTTTATTTAATGTAAATAATTTTTTGTTTATAATTCTAATTTAACAAATGACGTCATAATAAAATCTTAAATTTAGTCAATATTGA
Source organism: Leptothorax acervorum (assembly GCA_035220615.1). Taxonomy (NCBI): domain Eukaryota; kingdom Metazoa; phylum Arthropoda; class Insecta; order Hymenoptera; family Formicidae; genus Leptothorax; species Leptothorax acervorum. The sequence continues at coordinate 4,959 of JASTWQ010001072.1, forward strand.
TATACTATATTTATTAAGCTGAAGTCTATAATGTATATAAATAAGTTACTTATCTTTTGCTAAAGTGTTCATTAATGACACATTTTAAACGTTCAGAAATAAATTTGTATTTGAGAGCTCATAGATCTAGCTCTAGAACTCTGTTTAAGATATAAACTAAGAACTATGTTTAAAATATGAGAGGGGGGGAGGGGATTATAGATAATATTTATTCAAATTGAAATTTTTTATTTGCTACAAAAAGTATTTTAATAGAAATAAGATGTTTTAGTTAAAGATGGTTTTCGTCGTTCATCGATTTAAAAAAATTTAAATAAACAATATTATTTTAGAAATATAATTAAATTTATTCAATTTATAGTGTTCTATAATATAATAACGCATAAACAATTACATAATGTGATAATTATATACTACATATAATAAACATAAATAACCACTGATATAAAGCAGCTGGGTATAATGATTATAATTTATATACATATACATATACATATGTACATTTATTGTATGTATAAATATGTATATAATTTATGTAGTATAAATTAGTATGTATGTATGAATATACATACATAAGAAAATGATGTGTATACACATATTTGATCGAAATATTATAAGCGATATATTTTTTTAAATTTAAGATATAGGACTATAAATAAATTATGTACTACAAATCAACTGTCTTCTTGTAATAGATTACATAATACAAATGTAAATATAAATATTGACGATAATTTCAGATTATAAATTTATTTTTACGTTATATAAAACTTCTTTCCCGAAAATAGTACTAAAAAATTATTGTTATTAATTAAATAGTACCAATGAGTTAATTATTGTTATTAATAATAATAGTTCCAAAATAATAGTACCAAAAAGTTAATTATTATTAATTAAAAGTTTTCTACATACAGATTTAATATAATATCTGTATATACAAAATATTACATATATTTGTAATAATATAACATACCTATAGGTATATAAACTAGTGTTTCGCACATCAGCATGTTACATTACCTAGTATGTCACTTGCTAATGGATTTGCAATTGTATCGTTTTACTTATAAATTATTTCTTAAAACAAATTCTGTGTCTTTAGTGCAAATAATGCATATTTTATCATTGATTCCATCTCGTAATATCTTGATTTTAAGCACAGTGCCACGATCAGCAATGCATTTCCAAGTTTGTATTAATTTTATAAAAAATCAACTTTATTTTTTCGAATACTCTATTTCTCTTTTTTTTTCTCTCCCTCTCTCTTTTCTTTTTTTATACCTGTTTTCTTTTCTCCCCGTAACTCTGTTGCTTTCGCTTCACATCTTTTCCTTTTCGTAATGTATTAATTAAGAGATGTATGAAAAATATAATAGAAGCGTTGTGAAAGCCCGTTGAGGGATAAATTCGCTATGTTAGGGAGCGTACGTGAATTTAAACCAGAAAAATTATCACATTTTGCAAAAAATGTTTATTATATACGCTTTCTTATTATACTTATATATGTATATATTTTTGACATGGTTGTGAAAAATTCCAGTAAAATAACTGGCGTTTTAAATATATTGAACAATAATCAAATTTCATGATTTGCATGACCTTCTCAACAGTAACAGACACAAACATTTTGACCATTTTTGTATAATAAGTATTATAAATAATTTTCATATCAGCAGCTATTAGTTCAAATCAAATTTATTATTATTCATTATTCATAATTAGTATCTCTTCAACATCTGTAATTGTAATATTTGGTACTCTTTAATATAACATTTTGTTTCAAATCTTTTTATGTTTCTTTTTTAATTAATATTTTTTTAATTCACCATTTCGATGTTTTCCTTAATTTGTACATTACATTTTCTCAATTAATCTTCTTTAGAATTCATCCCTTACTCGTAATCTGTAAGATATACCAATGCTGCAACGGTTGGACAGATCGAACTACTGCATTTTTTTATTCAGCCATTAAGAATAATCTTGTTATTGTATTCTGATATTACGATATTTATTACGACTGACAATGAGTGATATTAAAAATAGTACAATTTCTTCAGTTAAATTTCTCATAAAAATAAAAAGCAGACAATGTCTCTTATGATGCAGTTACTATGGATTGTTATCTTCGGGATTTTAATATCAGGTAATTAACATATAAAGAAATATAAACACTCCATCTATATACCTATGTAAGTAATGACGATAAAAAGTAAAAGTATAATGCGGTATATATGTACCAAAATTGTAATGTATAATGAATCATGATATGTAGATATACATGTAATACATACCTTTCTGATATTAGTATTGTAGCTTAGGAATTATTGTTTCAAATAAAAATACGTATAGATAAGAATATACGTATAGATTTAATGAAACTTAAAAAAGGCGACAATATGTATTTTGTAGAGGCCCTCCACCCCCCCCCCCCCCCCGCCGATTCCAATCGGCGGTCCCCTTTCTTCGTATGTGTTTTTCTGTTTTACTTTTTTTATTTATATTTCTTATTTTCTTATTTTTTATTTTATTATTTATCCATAGATACATATATTCGCCTTAAAACACAATTTTTTAATCTTAATTTTGTAATTTTTAATGCTAATCTTTTAATTTAATACCTACAATATAAATATAAATATATGTAATTTACATATATATAAATATATGTAATTTATACTCTTCTTAACATGTTAATATATGGACAAGTGTCCGATTGAAAAATTTTCTTTAATTTCTATTATATAAAGATCTATTATATAAAGTAATTTTTATTATATAAAGATCAAATCGAAGAGAATAGGTACTTAATTATCGTCTTGAACAATGTGCTAATACGAGTCCACGAAACAATGCGAAAGATTTCACGTATTTCGATGAGTGGCGATAATAGCCACTTGAATCGAAATACATGAAACGGAATATTCGGCGTACGTTAATTCTGTCCCGTTAGGTACATACATAATTATATTAAATGTTATCGTCAGGTGAACATTGCCGGCGGCGAGGGCACGCGGGTGAGCTCGTCTTTGTTTTTTTTATACCCCGCTCCGCGGGGTGTTTACGAAAAGAGTCGCCGCGAGCGACGGTCGCGCGGCCGTCGCGCTCGGCTCGGCGCTATCATTCACGTCCCGATGCTCGAACCGACAGGTAGCCGAGCGAGCGGCTCCGTGCGTACTTACGTAGCGTTCATTAATACATCGCGAGACATGCTCCGATAAGTATTAGGATGATACCGCAGGTAACAGAAAGATACAGAATTCTCTATTAATGTCGGATTTATCTCGTTTACATGACCGCGCGACTGATTCTCCGCCGTTCGCGTCGATTCACAAACACGTCCGAAGCGTCGTTCGTTGCGCGGCACACGACTCGTCGCGGTTTACAGGAAGAAATACGTGAAACGGAATATTCGGCGTACGTTAATTCTGTCCCGCTAGGTACATAATTGTATTAAATGTTATCGGCGAGACCGTTTGGCACGCGGGAGCTCGACTTTGTTTTTCACATAATAATTACGCGCCGCGGGGTGTTCACGAAAAAAACAGTCGCCAAGGACGGCCGCGGCGGTCGCGTTATCATTCACGTCCCGGATGCTCGTGACCGACAGGTAGCCGAACGAGCGGCTCCGTACGTGTAGCGTTATTACATCGTGAGACATGCTCGGATAAGTATTAGGATGATACCGCAGGTAACAGAAAGATACAGCGCGATCTCTATTTGTCGAATTATTGCATGACCGGGCGACTGATTTTCGCCGTTCGCGTCGAGTCCCGAGCACGCCCGATTCGGGGCGGCCCGAAGCGCGCCGAACACATCCGAAGCGCTGATCGTCGCACGACGCACGACTCGCCGGCCTCGCCGCGGTTCTAGATCGAGTGAGGTGAATACGGAGTTAATATGTGCCGAATTCTGTTTCTTGTGTTTCGGAGAAAGGTTATCGCACGCAGGAGAGTGAGAAGACAATCGGGTAGAATGCGTCAGACTATAGTTCGCGTTTCGTCGCGATTTATTTAACGGACGACGATTGCCTCTCGGTCTCGGAGGATACTCGAGCGTGTTCCGCGATCATTCATTAATTTGAGAATATATAATTTGGCCGCCGCTTTTGTGTTTCGAGAACGCGGCGTAATCACAAGCGTGCGTCTCGAGCGTGTATCTTCGGTTTGTTCGAAATTCAATTAGGGTTACAGTCGACTCGCGTTATATCCGCGCGGCGTCGGTATGAAGTTGGCTGCGTTCAGCGGAAAAAGCAACTCGGTAACCTGTCGGTTTTTAATAATGAAAGTGCGCTGTAATACGCCGATTTTTTAATCTCGGGAGTGTCGCGAGTCGCGATTATGTATCGACAGTATACTGCGCTCTCGATCGCGAAATATTGGTTCTGTGAGTGTCCTGTGCTACCGGCTACGGAAGGAGAAAGAGGAGAAGGAGGAAACCTCGACCCGGACGTTCTGAGAGGAGGAGGCGTGGCAAAGGCATCGGGCCCCGGCGAACAACCTTGGATCGCCCTGGGTGGGGTAAGTACCTCTATCATTTCTTATTTTAAAATTAATAGGTTTTTTCCCATTTATTCGGGCTGCTTTATCTCGAAAAGTTAGAAATAACTTTGAGAAAGAGAAATCATTTATAAAATTTTATAAAATAAATTCTCGTAAAGATTTTTCCGGAAAATAGATAATATTATATTAGTAAATCTAATTGAAAGTCGAATTAGACGCGTGTAAAAATTATTTTTTGAAACGTCGATCATTTTGAGCGTCTCTTTAATTTGAATCTTTCGTTTTTGTGTTACAGAATAACTCCACCCGTTGCGCATCGGTCGGTGAGTGACGAATTTTTTATTATATAATGCGGTAACGAATCTGTGAATATTAGATTGTATATTTATCATTTTATGTATTATTCCCATCTAAATAACGCTGCAGATAAATGCGACTTGTCACAGATCCGTTGCCCCAAAATGGGTAGACTAAATCAGACTAGGATGAATAATTAATCCTGGAGCTCCATCATTTATTTTTTAGATATACAATAATAATAAGTAAAAATAATTTCCTTTATATAGGCAGTATAGATATAGAGATAGTTTGCTTGCAATTAAAGAAATTAAAGGTAACAAAAGAAATATCTATAAATAAAGAATAGATAGGTTAAATAAAACGAAATAAATCAAACCGTTATCTATATATAAGAAGAAGTTTGTTATAACGTAGGGGAGACCCGGGCGAGTCGGTCAGTTTTTTTTCGGTGCCGATTTTTAATAACAAAATAAATAATTTAAGTTAAATGTGGTATACTATTGTAAAGAGTGAATCTTTAGCTACAAAATTTATATGGAAAATTTTTTTGTACGTCGCTTTGTTTAACCGGTATAGAGCAAAAACGACAACGGTGGAAAAATTGAGATCTCAAAAATTGGAGGGTGGATTGGTCCCCCCCATAGGGCGGATCGGTCACACTGCATTTTTAATAGAAATACGTACATCTAATCCTGAAAAATGATAGGATACATTTCAATAAATGTTTTTTAAGAGAGAAATGTGAAAATTTATTTTTAAAAACCTTTATGCGGAACATATTATTAAAAAGAATTGTTTTATTCCATAAAACAATTTAGGCACGTGAATACAGATCCTGACAAGCGCACGCATGTGTTGTGTGCCCTACGCTCGCACGCAATGCACTCTTTTGTATATGTTCTTCTTGGGGTTAACTTCTCTGAGCACACGCAGCACGTATCCAAGTCCTCGTCAGAATCCGACCGCTGCTGCTTCCTTGATTTCGATTTACGCCCACTGCTCGTCGAGGGCTGCGGTTCTGATTGCGTGGCATTTTTTCTTGGCCGGCCTCTCTTTCTCGGCGCAGTGGCAGGTGTAGATTTTGACGTTGTCTTTCTCGTAGTAGGTTTTACTTTTTTTTTCCGCATGGACTCCGCCTGCTCAGCTGCCAATTCCATCATTTCAGGCGAGTCAGTAAGAACGGCGGTCTTTCTTCGTTTTCGTCCTTTACGAGTCTGTTGCCTCGGAGCGGCCTTAGGAAAGGCTCGAATACTTTGAAGTGTCGCGCTCAAGTTCTGTGTATCACCAGGACGAGACATGGAAGAAGCCGAGGGGTCGAATTCATTCTGGTCGGCTGCTTCGGGTTCGGTTGTCTCCGAATCGGCTGTGTCCGGGTCGGCTGCGTTGAGGTTGGCTTCTTCGGGATGAGCGGAAGTAGAAGGCATCTCCCTATCCGTAACGCTGCTCGGCAAAAATTCGTATTCCTGGAAAATGTCCGGGTTGAATGGAGAAATTCCAGTGCATTCAAACCCGGACACAATATTCTGATGCGTTATGGAGAGTGGCAGTGCTTTAGCCACGATTCCGGGGATGTCGTATATCGTCATTGTTCTACCAGGATTCGATGTCATCCAGTAATCGCACTGTGCGTGTACACTTTTCTTTAACGGGCCATACACGGTGCGATCCAGCGGTTGCATTTTGTGCGAGCAATGCGGCGGTAATGATAGGAGAACGATTCCATTCGCTTTACAAAATTCGAGACCAGCGATGGACAAATGTGATTCGTGATTGTCGAGTATCAGTAAAACTGGGGCGTCGACGGAAGCACGCACATGGGACTGGAAAAACTGTAAAAACTCGACAAAATGCTCCGCGTTCATCCAGCCACTTGGATTCGCTTTACCTGTGCAGCCTGGTGTTCCGCCGTTAAGGAAATGTGGTTTGAATTTTTTACGAGGAAAAATAAAAATGGAGGTAGAGAACGCCCGGTTGCTGACACCGCCATCGCCAATGTTACGAGAGTTCCTCTTTCCGCAGAAGTCACTCGCCCGATTTGTTTCACTCCTCGACGTCCGATGACTCTATTCGGTGTCTGAACGGTTGTTACTCCCGTCTCATCCATATTCCATATGCAGTGAGCCTGGAAATGATGAGAAACGTTATTTTCGACCAAAACATTTATTCATCTAATATTATAATTAATAATATAATTAACACACCTGGAAATGATGTTTATTCATCAGAGATCTCAGCAGCGTGAAGAACCTTTCCACATTTGTTCGATTGAAACTGGTGGCACGTGCTAAACTTGTCGCTTCTGGTTTGCGTATGGATAATACTGGATGTCGTTTGAGAAAGCTGCTTAGCCAATCTTTACCGGCCATGCGAGCGGTTTCCCACGATGCTGGTACCTTCAGATTCAATTGTTTGGCAAAATCAAAGGCTAAACCACGGGTTTCCTTCGCTGATAGCCCAAAGTACATATTGTTGCAATGTACTAAGTATTCCACCAAAGTTTTTTCACTTTCCGCGTTCATAACCTACATTTGAAATTAAGACGTTGCATGAATATCAACTTTGCTGAGCAGAGTGCATGCTTTTAAAAATTAATAATTGTTAAGTACTCACCGTTACGCCTCCTTCATGTAGTACGACCACGTCATCCACGTGTTGTATTTCATCCTGGTTCTTCTTTAGCCACCTGTTCAACGTGGTTCTCGGGACACCGAACTGTTTTGCGGCTGCATGAGCGCTCATTTTATCTCTCTTCACCGCCACAACTGCATTCTTCAGTTGCTCCTTGTCGACGGGAGTCGTTTTGCGACGATACGTGTGTACCATTCTTTCCCTGCAATGACAATGACGCACGTGCAACGGACAACACAGGGAAACCTAACCTAACATCGCCGTGAGCTGAAGTCGTGCGCCCGGCGCGCCACACTGACGAGACTGCCCAATCCACCCGCAGTGCCTACTGACCGATTAGCCCTCAACACAAGTTTCAGGTTTGATCGCCCACGAAATATTAGACATAAACAATAATAAAAAAACTACACTGGATTCGTGTTCAGCATGCATTACTCTTTATAATCACGTACCTGGAGATTTGGAGAGCAAATATTATTGCAGATATTACAAAATTTCCACGCGCACAAAATTTCACTTTCACCTTCCGAAAACACGTTTGCCCTCGTAAAAATCATAAGACGGCAGGTAACCTGCCGAAACTCCGTTGGTCACATGGGTACCATAAGACGCGTTTACAATATTAATAGCGAGTTCGCACAATATACAGGTTCCGAGATATTTGATTTGACCTATTCACCCTCTGGACCGATTCGCCCTGGTCTCCCCTACAATTTGTATTTTTTCTCAAATGTATTTTTTTATTTTCTTTTTCTCCGTTTTCATTTTCTTTCTTTTCCAGGATTAAATATTACGTAAATTGGTGCAAGAAAACAAAATGCATAAAAAAATTTAACATACATGTCACGGATGAATAAAAAAGATGTTTTGTTTCGCGTTGTACATATTTTTCTCGTAAATCTTATTATATATGAGTCATATTAATGTGATTGTTAAGCGCATATTTATTTTTATTATATATAACACGCCAATTTTATCCTAATTCTTTATAGTTTATCCATTTAATAACTTTATTTTGTATCAATAAATAAAACAAAATAAAATGACGTGAGATCCAGTGAATACTTTGTCGCGGGACAGAATAATTTGTTTTATATAGAAACATAAAAAATTCTTAAAGTTTTCATATTAATTATAAAAATGCATAATATAATCTGAGATGATATATATTTCATATGTCCATGCGTGAAAATATGATAAATTCATAATATTGATTACGATACTTATTGCGTGAATATATTGCTTAGGAAATTATCGTCCCTGTTGGATCTCACGTTATTTATTCTGTATATCTCACTTGATATCTGAAGTGAGATCAAATAAGTATAAATGTTCGCGGTTTGGTTCACGGTTCGCGATTCGCGTTTCGGATTGTAAATTATTAAAAATTGCTTGATTTATTCTATTGATTGATTTATTGATTTATTTTTAAATTTCGGTTGTTTCGATATATTTCTTGGTCGGAAAAGTTAATTACGCGTATCGATGAGAAATCAAATGCAAAATTAAGTTAAATTTAAATTAAATTAATATTTTATTTACAAACGTAATTATTTATCTTTTCTGATATAATTAACGCGCTTTTGTTAACGATCGCAACGATTCGTAATCGACCGTAACGTTGTAATCTGCCGGCTCTGATAATCAGCCGGTATCGAAGGAGTTTGACTCCTTCTCATTCTCTGGCTGATACACAGCTAGAATGGATTTGGCCAGGAACGCATCATGTAAGGTAAGGTCTTTTTTGACCAAAAAGAAAGTGTAAGGTATGTAAGGTAGGTGCATACTTGTAAGACAAGTGTACAATTATGTGACATACATATAACATACGACATACAATTGAAAAGATACTTTGTAGTTTGAAAGGTCATTAACTTTTCGCATTAAATTACGAGTGCCCATATTTCCCAAAAATAGCCCATTTCCCATATTTTGCGTAATCGCGCGATTAGGTGATTCCTCTGAATTTAACTAACACACAATAGGATGAACGATTAGATATTCACTTTATCCGCGGTTTTACTTCACATTTGTGTAATAAGAATACGGGTAGGTAGGAAGGAACACGCGAATAAGTTATAGGCACAAATAAATAAAAATACAGGTAGGCAGGAAAATATATACGAATAGAAATACGGATAGGTAGGGACTAAACATAATAACAATTGATATTTTGAAAATTAAATTATTCCAAGTTGAATGACATTTAATAAAAAATTAAATTTCCGCGATCGCGAAGTTAAACTTTATTTTTAAAATTGAATATAATTAAACTACTTAATAAATTGCAGATAAGGATACAGGGATAAACACATAATTCCATATTTGATGTCTGAAAAGGGGGCTGAAAATTAAGTAAAATTTAAAATTATAATTTTAAAAATAATTTTGCGACGACTAAGAATTTTAAATTAATTTAAAAATAAATTAATTTTAAATTTTTAGCCTTCGCAGATTATTTTCGTAAAATTGTACACAGTTATAAACTGTGTAATATTTACTGTTGTAAACTATGAATATGTAATATTAAATATGTGTGTAATGTAAAATTTATGTAATACTATGTCCAGTTAAGTGTCGTCATATTTACTTTTATACAATAATTACCGAATTATTTATACTTAAAGATATATATTTTTTAATTTCTATTCTGTACTAGCATTTATCTGGTCTTAGTAAGCCAAATTATCACGTTAATAATAATGTGAGTTACATGAAATTGAAGAAACGCGTATGATAACAAGAAGTTGATTAAATTAACGTTCCTGATAAATGTTTAATTCTGAAATTCTTATTATTTTAAAACTGAGATGTTTATTTTGAGTACCTAAAAGTCATTAATAATTTACGATAATTAAAAATTTTTAATTTGGTGTTTAAGAGTTATTGTTAATTTTGTATAGCTAATTTATTAAATAATAAATAATTATGAGTTTATTCACGTTTAAGATCTTGTTTTTTTCGGGACGTAGTATCGCGAGTATCGTCAATAGAATTGTTTATTGCCTTGGTCAGTACTAATTTTTTATCGCGGTCTATCTTCTAATTTGATCATTGGTTTACTCTAAAACTTTGCTTAATTTTTCGCACGTAAAAAATTTTGAATTTGTTTATACTTAAACGATTGAGAAATATAATAAATCAATTTATTAATGACTTTTTTGGTCACGTTCACTTTCGTTGCTTAGATGAAACTTTTTAAATTCTGCCGCAAGTTGACAATTAAAAATAAGTACGGCTTAATTATCATTTATCGATATTATACCTGTATAGCAACAGCTATATGTCTGTGTGAAATTCTTGTTATCATATGCGTATTGCTGCGCTTCCCGTGTAATTTTTTGTTATTAAAATTTTTTGATTGTTATTAATAACGGTCTTTTTATAATTATGTATTTTGAATAACATTTTATAATTTTGTATTATATTATATTGTGTATTATGTTATGTATTATATAATATATTGTAAATTACATATATTTATATTTATATCGTAGTGTACTTATTTAATATTAAATTAAAAGATTAGCATTAAAAATTACAAAATTAAGATAAAATTGTATTTTAAGGCGAATATATGTATCTATGGATAATAAAAAAATAAAAAAATAAGAAATATAAATAAAAAAGTAAAACAAAAAAACACATACGAAAAAAGAGGACCGCCGATTGGATTCGGCGGGGGTGGTGGAGGGCCTCTACAAAATACATATATTCGCCTTTTTTACCAAATAAAATTATATTTTACGGTATAATGAAAAATGCAATTGACGTCATATGCACATATCGCAATAAAGAATTAAAATTCGAGCTACAAAAATTTTTTTTACGAGGAATCAAAATAAGAAAAAAGTACGACAGAAAAGGATGGAACGTACAAACGAGGTATCAGCCGTACAAGCAATATGAAGAAAAATCAAGTAACACCGACGATGGAGAAAAGTTTTGAAGACAATTGTTAATGAGGGATCGAAATGAGCAGAAAGAATAAGGGAGAGGAAAAAATCTTAGAACGACATTGTTAAAGAAAATCAACAAGAATCTCTCAGTGATACTTCGCGACAAAGGAGATGAAGATGGATTGAAGAAGTAAAACAGAAATGGCGATGTAAGAAGACAAAAATGAAGAAACAAATTACATCGAAAGTGAATACTGCAGTAGAAAAGTAGAATAATTATAAAAAAATATACGTGTGGCCTCCACGCGCGGCAGAAGTGAAACTTCTTAGCTGTGAGGAATAGTATTTCGTTTATAGTATCTGAATGAATGCCTATGTAATTCAGAAATAAAATTGTGATTATAAATTAAAGCCGATGCAATTCACAAATAAAAATTGATTTATGTATTAAAGCCTGTATAATTTACAAATCAAATTTTAATTATAAAAGTAAAGTTTCCGGTTACGAGAAAAATTTTCCCAGATATACAATTATATATAAATGTCACAACTGTTACATTTATATATAATTATATATAGGCCAACTGTTAAATTTATATATAATTATATATAAATGTAACGTTACATTTATATATAACTAGCTGGTTACCCGCGCTTCGCTCGTGCATCGTTTTTCTTCAAACAACTTCATTTGTGTTTCAATATCCATATTGTGGACAAACATAATAAGTGTGTCGGGTGGTTGATTTAAAGGTGGAAGTTTAACTCGGTCTCGCTTCGCTCGCAACGCGCGGACGAGACAAGCACAGGCGCTAGTCACTTACATATCCGCGGTCCGCGTGTCTCAAACTCGGGTCCGTGGGTGCGTTAAGCCCAAGGAATTGCGTGGATCAATTCCCCCTACGGATACACGTTCATCTTTTATAGGCGCGGTGTCGTTTTTCAAAGAAGTAACATTATTTAAAATAAAAGAGGTGCATCAAATTTTTTCCGTCCCACTTACAGACTGCGGACTGTCAGGAATACTTTTACAGTATACCTGGTGTGGTTAAAAATATTTGATGCACAATACCACCATGCATCATGCACATCCATCCATCCATACTACATAAATATACAAAGAATGTTAAGCAAAATATTAAAGTATAAATTAAGTATAAGTTAGCGAACGAGCCGCTAAAGTCTCTCCTTCTCACACATACGCATTATAAATTACGCTTCATACATGCATACACTAATTAAAATATGTTCGCTCGCAGCGCGCGAACGAGACGAGCTCAGGTGCTCGTCTTTACGTGTCCGCGGGTCTCGCTGCGCTCGCAACGCGCGGATGAGACAAGCACAGGCGCAAGTCTCTTACATATCCGCGGCCCGCGTGTCGCGAACTCGGGTCCGTGGGTGCGTTAAGCCCAAGGAATTGCGCGGAACAATTCCCCCTGCGGATACACGCTTATATAAGTTAGCGAACGAGCTGCTAAAGGCTCTCCCTCTCACACATACGCATAAACGTTGAATTACGCGCGATGCTGTATATACGCGATGCTGTGGACTCCTTTCCTTCTGCCATGGTGTAGACTGTAGAGAAATAATGCATTGACGGACGGGAACATAAGAATAATTATAAAAAATTTGAAAAAAAACTAAAAACAAGAACTATAACTATAATAATTATAATTTTAAAAATTAAAAATATAAACAGAGCCTATGGATTCAGGCCCTGACCGCCCCCTATTTGGCCTTCTCAATCCTCTTCCTATCCATCCTCTTCCTCTATATCCTCTTCCTCTCCAGTTATTTCCTTCTGTCCATCCTTTTCCTCTATATCCTCTTCCTCTCCAGTTATTTCCTTCTGTCCATCCTCTTCCTCTATATCCTCTACTGCATTCTGTATCTTTCCAATTTCCGCTGATTCTCACCTAAAGTCTCTCCCTCTCACACATACGGATTATAAATTACGCTACATACATGCATACACAAATTAAAATATGTTCGCTCGCAGCGCGCGAACGAGACGAGCTCAGGTGCTCGTCTTTACGTGTCCGCGCGCGGGTCTCGCTTCGCTCGCAACGCGCGGATGAGACAAGCACAGGCGCAAGTCTCTTACATATCCGCGGCCCGCGTGTCGCGAACTCGGGTCCGTGGGTGCGTTAAGCCCAAGGAATTGCACGGAACAATTCCCCCTGCGGATACACGCTTATATAAGTTAGCGAACGAGCCGCTAAAGTCTCTCCCTCTCACACATACGCATTATAAATTACGTTTCATACATGCATACACTAATTAAAATATGTTCGCTCGCAGCGCGCGAACGAGACGAGCTCAGGTGCTCGTCTTTACGTGTCCGCGCGCGGGTCTCGCTTCGCTCGCAACGCGCGGATGAGACAAGCACAGGCGCAAGTCTCTTACATATCCGCGGCCCGCGTGTCGCGAACTCGGGTCCGTGGGTGCGTTAAGCCCAAGGAATTGCGCGGAACAATTCCCCCTGCGGATACACGCTTATATAAGTTAGCGAACGAGCCGCTAAAGTCTCTCTCTCTCACACATACGCATTATAAATTACGCTTCATACATGCATACACTAATTAAAATATGTTCGCTCGCAGCGCGCGAACGAGACGAGCTCAGGTGCTCGTTTTTACGTGTCCGCGCGCGGGTCTCGCTTCGCTCGCAACGCGCGGATGAGACAAGCACAGGCGCAAGTCTCTTACATATCCGCGGCCCGCGTGTCGCGAACTCGGGTCCGTGGGTGCGTTAAGCCCAAGGAATTGCGCGGAACAATTCCCCCTGCGGATACACGCTTATATAAGTTAGCGAACGAGCCGCTAAAGTCTCTCCCTCTCACACATACGCATTATAAATTACGCTTCATACATGCATACACTAATTAAAATATGTTCGCTCGCAGCGCGCGAACGAGACGAGCTCAGGTGCTCGTCTTTACGTGTCCGCGCGCGGGTCTCGCTTCGCTCGCAACGCGCGAATGAGACAAGCACAGGCGCAAGTCTCTAACATATCCGCGGCCCGCGTGTCGCGAACTCGGGTCCGTGGGTGCGTTAAGCCCAAGGAATTGCGCGGAACAATTCCCCCTGCGGATACACGCTTATATGAGTTAGCGAACGAGCCGTTAAAGTCTCTCCCTCTCACACATACGCATTATAAATTACGTTTCATACATGCATACATTAATTAAAATATGTTTGCTCGCAGCGCGCGAACGAGACGAGCTCAGGTGCTCGTCTTTACGTGTCCGCGCGCGGGTCTCGCTTCGCTCGCAACGCGCGGATGAGACAAGCACAGGCGCAAGTCTCTTACATATCCGCGGCCCGCGTGTCGCAAACTCGGGTCCGTGGGTGCGTTAAGCCCAAGGAATTGCGCGGATCAATTCCCCCTGCGGATATACGCTCGTCTTTTACAGGCGCGGTGTCGCTTTTCAGACAAGTAACATTATTTAAAATAAAAAAGGTGCATCAAATTTTTTCCGTCCCACTTACAGACTGCGGACTGTCAGAAATACTTTTACAGTATACCTGGTGTGGTTAAAAATATTTGATGCACGAAACCATCATCCACCGTATACTTTTCCCCGCGTGTGAACTTCTGTAATACTTATAATATAATACGAACGAGTGCCGGCCTTCGGAGCCAGACCGCGGAGTACTTCTTCCCGCGCGTGAACCCCTATAATACTTATAATACGAACGCGTGTCGAGATATATAGAATGAATGACGTGAGATCCAAAAGAGACAAGAATTTCCGAAGCAAATATATTCACGCAATACTTATCGTAATCAACATATATATATATATATATATATATATATATATATATATATATATAATGAATTTATCGTATTCTCGCGAATGTGACATTTTTCTTTATAAATTCTCAGGTATATTATATGTATATTTATATATAATCGTCCTGTTATTTTTCTGCCATACATTATTAAAATTTTGTAATATAACATATGAAATACCTATGTATCAATTTTGAGATATTTCTATATTTATATATACAGGGTGTACCTAAACTTGCGATAAATATTTTAATGACAAGTACTTTGTAACGTTTTAAGACAAAAATTCTAATACAAAAATGCCGAGGCTATAATAGTTTTCGAGTGAGAAAAGTTTAAAGTGGTTATATTTCGCGCACAACATGGCTAATGATAAAGGTGCTTCCATGAATCGAATGCTTTTGACAGTAATATAAAATTATTATAAAAATTTCAAAAGTTTTATTAAGAAACTATTTCTGTTTGTCCGTGTAATAAATTATAAAACCAGTTTAAAAGTATTTATTCACTATTATACCTTCGGCAATTTCGTATTAGAATTTTTGTCCTAAAATGTTACAAAGTATTTGTCTTTAAAATAATTATCGCCAGTTTAGGTACACCCGACATATATAAAATTACTCTGTCACGCGACGAAGTATTCGCTGGATCTCACGTCAGTTTATTTGATTTTATTTATTGATACAAAAGTGAAAGATTAAAATTATAGAGACGCTGAAAATGATCAACGTTTCAAAAAACAATTTTTACGCGCGTCTAGTTCGATTTTTAATTAAATTTACTAACTTAATTATCTATTTATTCCGAAAAAATATTTACGAGAAAAAACTTTTATAAAATTTTAAATGGTTTTTCTTTCTCTAATTATTTCTAATTATTTTAGATAAAACGGCCCGAATAAATGAGAAAGAACAATTAAACAAAATATTGATCGTTAACACGTTCGCATAATAATAAACATTTCTTGAGAAGGGCTAGCAAACAAAGCTCGTGAGTAATGCTTGAGTCATATATTAAAGGTAATACATTAAATAACAAACATATCATTACGAATCAAAATTAGATTTATTAGATCTTGTATATTAGATCAGAGTTCATACCTTCGCATTTAAATATAAACGACGTATGCGAATATCAGGTACGAAGAGAGGGACATGCGAGGTCTATCAAACTGACATTAATTTTAATGTACATGTAAAGTTTCGGTTAATTTTAAATGACTGTTTTTCACACACTGAGGAAGACCACATTCAGGGTCGAAACGTTTGTTACTTAATATATTATTTTTAATATATGACTCAAGCATTACCAACAAGCTTTGTTCGCTAGCCCTTCTCAAGAAATGTTTAAGAGCAATTAATTTTAAGATAAGAAATGATACTTACCCCAAGGTTGCCCGGCCCGTGTCCGATATGCCTCTGTCAGGCCTCCTCCTTCTCTCAGAATGTTGGGTTAAAGCCTCCTTTTCCTCCTTCCGTTGCACAGGACGCTCAAAAAACCACTGTTCAATATTCCGCGATCGAGAGCGAAGCAACTGTTACAATACGATGGCGATACTTTACGAGACACTCCCGAAATGAAACGTACGTATATGACGGCTCACGGCGCACTTTTGACATTTAAATCCGACAGTTCATCGAGCTTGTGTTATTTCCACTGAACGCCACTAACGTCTACAGTGGCGAACGACGACGGACAACATAATAAACGAATATAAACAATGACGAGCTAAGAAAGTTATAACGAATATAATTTTGTCATATAATTCCGAGAAAATAATAAACTCGTTATAACTTTCTTAGCTCGTATTATAAATTCCCATTGTAAGTTCACATTATAAGTTCTTTACAGTGATTTTAATATTAAATCGATATCGATTTAATTAGGGAAAGGAGAAGGAATTTATAATGTTCAAATAATAGCTGTGTTTTAAGTCTGACAAATAATCGGCGCACAGTTAATATGTTGGAAAGTTATACGCGTATTTAAAATATATATAGAAAATAATATTAAACTGCCTAAGATCCAAGCTAGACCGTATGGCTATTTCCATTGTATTGATTTATATATTAACGGTCTTAACGTATATTAATTGTTTACAGAAAATTATTTTTACTTATTATTATTGTACGTCTATAAAAAAATATTTAGAAATATTTTTGAAACCTTATTGCTCAAAAAATAAACGTCGAACAAATTTCAAAATGGAATTAATTTAATACTTGATAATGTGAAATATATAAAAATTAAAACAATTTCAATAAATCGCCTATTAAGCGACTGATATAGTACTTCGCGGTTAGTGTCTTATGCAATAAACATTAAACGCAACAAATAAATGATGCGTCGACATAACGAGTTCTATTGTGAACTCGATGCGTGCTAACGCGACAGCAATCTCCCGTAAGCACAACAAATTTGAACAAATTGATAAATAATGGATTTTCAAGATTAATTATTTTCAGCCTAGTCTGATTTAGTCTATCCATTTTGAGGCACCGGATCTGTGACAAGTCGCATTTATCTGATAATATTATTAGATAAGAATAATACATAAATATATACAATCTAATAATCACAGATTCGTTACCCTATAATAAAAAAATAATTCCTCACCAGCCGATGCGCAACGGACAGAGTTATTTCGTATACGGAGTAGGTATACAGAATCACGTGATGATTTTGTAACACAAAAATTAAAGATCCAAATTAAAGAAACGCCAAACATGATCAGCGTTTCAAAAAATAATTCTTACGCGCGTCTAATTCGATTTTAAATTAAATTTACTAACTTAATTATCTATCTATTCCGGAAAAATATTTACGAGAAAATACTTCTTTGAAATTTTAAATGGTTTTTCTTTCTCTAATTATTTCTAATTATTTTAGATGAAACGGCCCGAATAAATGAGAAGGAACAATTAAACAAAATATTTATCGTTAACACGTTTGCATAATAATAAACATTTTTTGAAAAGGGCTAGC
This sequence comes from Leptothorax acervorum, assembly GCA_035220615.1. NCBI lineage: Eukaryota > Metazoa > Arthropoda > Insecta > Hymenoptera > Formicidae > Leptothorax > Leptothorax acervorum. The sequence continues at coordinate 23,068 of JASTWQ010001072.1, forward strand.
AAACAAAGCTCGTTAGTAATGCTTGAGTCATATATTAAAAGTAATACATTAAATAACAAACATATCATTACGAATCAAAATTAGATTTAATAGATCTTGTATATTAGATCAGAGTTGATACCTTCGCATTTAAATATAAACGACGTATGCGAATATCAGGTACGAAGAGAGGGACATGCGAGGTCTATCAAACTGACATTAATTTTAATGTACATGTAAAGTTTCGGTTAATTTTAAATGACTGTTTTTCACACACTGAGGAAGACCACATTCAGGGTCGAAACGTTTGTTACTGAATATATTATTTTTAATATATGACTCAAGCATTACCAACAAGCTTTGTTCGCTAGCCCTTCTCAAGAAATGTTTAAGAGCAATTAATTTTAAGATAAGAAATGATACTTACCCCAAGGTTGCCCGGCCGGTGCCCGATATGCCTCTGCCAGGCCTCCTCCTCCTCTCAGAATGTTGAGTTAAAGCCTCCTTTTCCTCCTTCCGTTACACAGGACACTCACAAAACCACTGTTCAATATTTCGCGACCGAGAGCGAAGTAACATGCGTCATAATACGATCGCGATACTTTATATGATACACTCCCGAAGTGAAACGTATCACGGCTCACGTGGCGCACTTTTGACATTTAAATCCGACAGTTCACCGAGCTTCTGTTATTTTTACTGAACGCGAACCGTTCGAAGACCGCCATACGTTCGAGACACACTGCGATACAGCTCAAACGCATACATAAATTCCGCGAGATGCGAATGCAATTAAACGGTCGACACATCACACATCACCGCGTCTCGATCGTTACTCGAAATCACGCGATCCGCGCACTCTGTCACATTAAATCCCACGAAAGCGGCGGTCGAATTACACATTCACAAATCAATAAATTCTTCGTGAGACAATCGTCGTCCGTAAAATAAATCGCAACGAAACGTTAGTCCAACACTCTGATCGTTTCCTCGCTCCCGTGTGCGATAATAGTTCATTCATCGAAATATTGCATGTATACAAAAAACGGAATATTTGACGTATAAATTCTGTATTAATTAAACTCAACGCACAAACAAAGTAATCCGATAGTTAATAGACAACGTCGCATCTATTTAGTACGTGCGATATTACCGTAACACTTATCGCGGCACATCTCGCGATGTAATAAACGCTACGTCACGCACGCGGAGCGACTCGCTCGGCTACCTCTCAGGTCGATTGTCGGGACGTGAATGAATGAATGACAGCGCGGCGCGCGACCGGTCACCTCCGCGGAGTGATCGTTTTTGGCTGCATTCCGATATTTACTCTCAGTACTGAAAATCAATATTTTTCTATAAGATTCACGAAGAATATGTGCACCAAAATATCTTTTGGACTTTTCATTCATTGATACATGCATGTTAAATTTTTTTTTACATTTTGCTATCTTGCATCAATTTATGTAATATTTAATTCTGGAAAGGAAAGAAAATGAAAAAGGAGGAAAGAAAAATGAAAAAATATTATAACCAGGCTATTATTGGAACATTATAAATTCCCATTATAAGTTCACATTATAAGTTCTTTACAGTGATTTTAATATTAAATCGATATCGATTTAATTAAGGAAAGAAGAGGGAATTTATAATAACAAGTACATTATTTATAATGTTCCAATAATAGCTGTGTTTTAAGTCCGACAAATACGAAGGCGCGCAGTTAATATGTTGGAAAGTACGGGTATTTAAAATATATATAGAAAATAATATTAAGCTGCCTAAGATCCAAGCTTAGACCGTATGGCTATTTCCATTGTATTGATTTATATATTAACGGTCTTAACGTATATTAATTGTTTATAGAAAATTATTTTTACTTATTATTATTGTATGTTTAAAAAAATATTTAGAAATATTTTTGAAACCTTATTGCTCAAAAAATAAACGTCGAACAAATTTCAAAATAGAATTAATTTAATACTTGATAATGTGAAATATATAAAAATTAAAACAATTTCAATAAATCGCCTATCAAGCGACTGATATAGTACTTCGCGGTTAGTGTCTTATGCAATAAACATTAAACGCAACAAATAAATGATGCGTCGACATAACGAGTTCTATTGTGAACTCAATGCGTGCTAACGCGACAGCAATCTCCCGTAAGCACAACAAATTTGAACAAATTGATAAATAATGGATTTTCAAGATTAATTATTTTCAGCCTAGTCTGATTTAGTCTTGAGGCACCGGATCTGTGACAAGTCGCATTTATCTGATAATATTATTAGATAAGAATAATACATAAATATATACAATCTAATAATCACAGATTCGTTACCCTATAATAAAAAAATAATTCTTCACCAGCCGATGCGCAACAGACAGAGTTATTTCGTATACGGAGTAGGTATACAGAATCACGTGATGATTTTGTAACACAAAAATTAAAGATTCAAATTAAAAAGACGCCAAACATGATCAGCGTTTCAAAAAATAATTCTTACGCGCGTCTAATTCGATTTTAAATTAAATTTACTAACTTAATTATCTATCTATTCCGGAAAAATATTTACGAGAAGATACTTCTTTGAAATTTTAAATGGTTTTTCTTTCTCTAATTATTTCTAATTATTTTAGATGAAACGGCCCGAATAAATGAGAAAGAACAATTAAACAAAATATTAATCGTTAACACGTTTGCATAATAATAAACATTTTTTGAAAAGGGCTAGCAAACAAAGCTCGTTAGTAATGCTTGAGTCATATATTAAAAGTAATACATTAAATAACAAACATATCATTACGAATCAAAATTAGATTTATTAGATCTTGTATATTAGATCAGAGTTGATACCTTCGCATTTAAATATAAACGACGTATGCGAATATCAGGTACGAAGAGAGGGACATGCGAGGTCTATCAAACTGACATTAATTTTAATGTACATGTAAAGTTTCGGTTAATTTTAAATGACTGTTTTTCACACACTGAGGAAGACCACATTCAGGGTCGAAACGTTTGTTACTTAATATATTATTTTTAATATATGACTCAAGCATTACCAACAAGCTTTGGTCGCTAGCCCTTCTCAAGAAATGTTTAAGAGCAATTAATATTAAGATAAGAAATGATACTTACCCCAAGGTTGCCCGGCCCGTGTCCGATATGCCTCTGTCAGGCCTCCTCCTTCTCTCAGAATGTTGGGTTAAAGCCTCCTTTTCCTCCTTCCGTTGCACAGGACGCTCAAAAAACCACTGTTCAATATTCCGCGATCGAGAGCGAAGCAACTGTTACAATACGATCGCGATACTTTACGAGACACTCCCGAAATGAAACGTACGTATATCACGGCTCACGGCGCACTTTTGACATTTAAATCCGACAGTTCATCGAGCTTCTGTTATTTCCACTGAACGCCACTAACGTCTACAGTGGCGAACGACGACGGACAACATAATAAACGAATATAAACAATGACGAGCTAAGAAAGTTATAACGAATATAATTTTGTCATATAATTCCGAGAAAATAATAAACTCGTTATAACTTTCTTAGCTCGTATTATAAATTCCCATTGTAAGTTCACATTATAAGTTCTTTACAGTGATTTTAATATTAAATCGATATCGATTTAATTAGGGAAAGGAGAAGGAATTAATAATGTTCAAATAATAGCTGTGTTTTGAGTCTGACAAATAATCGGCGCGCAGTTAATATGTTGGAAAGTTATACGCGTATTTAAAATACATATAGAAAATAATATTAAACTGCCTAAGATCCAAGCTTAGACCATATGGCTATTTCCATTGTATTGATTTATATATTAACGGTCTTAACGTATATTAATTGTTTATAGAAAATTATTTTTACTTATTATTATTGTATGTCTAAAAAAATATTTAGAAATATTTTTAAAACCTTATTGCTCAAAAAATAAACGTCGGTCAAATTTCAAAATGGAATTAATTTAATACTTGATAATGTGAAATATATAAAAATTAAAACAATTTCAATAAATCGCCTATCAAGCGATTGATATAGTACTTCACGGTTAGTGTTCTATGCAATAAACATTAAACGCAACAAATAAATGATGCGTCGACATAACGAGTTCTATTGTGAACTCAATGCGTGCTAACGCGGCAGCAATCTCCCGTAAGCACAACAAATTTGAACAAATTGATAAATAGTGGAGTTCCAAGATTAATTATTTTCAGCCTAGTCTGATTTAGTCTATCCATTTTGAGGCACCGGATCTGTGACAAGTTGCATTTATTTGATAATATTATTAGATAGGAATAATACATAAATATATACAATCTAATAATCACAGATTACCCTATAATAAAAATCTTCTTAGCTGTGAGGAATAGGATAGTATCTTGTTTATAGTATCTAAATTAAAGCCTGTGTAATTCAGAAATCAAATTTTAATTATAAATTAAAGCCGATGCAATTCACAAATAAAAATTTATTTGTGAATTAAAGCCTATATAATTCACAAATCAAATTTTAATTATGAAAGTGAAGTTTTAGGTTAACAGTTGCCAACTGTTACATTTATATGTAATTATATATGTGAAAATTTTTCTTATAACCTGAAACTTCACTCTTATAATTAAAATTTGATTTGTAAATTATATAGGCTTTAATTCACAAATCAATTTTTATTTGTGAATTTCATCGGCTTTAATTAATAATTAAAATTTGACTTGTGACTTATATACGCTTTAATTCTGCACAAATCAATTTTTACTTGCAAATTGCATCGGCTTTAATTTATAATTAAAATTTGATTTCTGAATTACACAGGCTTTAATTCAGATACTATAAACGAGATACTATCCTATTTCTCACAGCTAAGAAGTTTCACTTTTGCCGCGCGTGGAGGCTACACGTATTTTCTTTTTGACTTTTCACGACGGATTTTCATAACGCGAACGCGTAACGCGACGAATCGAATCACTTCCGTAGAAGGTTCGACTTTTCGTGACGGACTTTCATAACGCGAACGCGTAACGCGACGAATCGAATCACTCCCGTAGAAGGTTCGACTTTTCGTGACGGACTTTCATAACGCAAACGCGTAACGCGACGAATTGAATCACTCCCGTAGAAGGTTTGACTTTTCGTGACGGACTTCCATAACGGGACTTCCGTAACGCGACTTCCGTGACGCACTTCCGTGACGCTTCCGATTCGAATCACCCCCCGTGCCCTAAGAAGTTTCACTTCAAAAATTTGTCAAGAAAGGATGAAGAAAATGAGAAAATCAATGATGGAAGGAGTATCGTAAAATAAAATTGGTATAAAAGAATGAAGAAAAATCTCATAGAGGCGCTTCAAAATAAAGTAACAGCTAAATCGCGCTCATGACCTCTCAGGCTTCTCTCTGTATGTACATACGTACAACCTTTTTCAGTTGGCAGCAGTCGGGAGTATCCAAACTTCAACCAGCTATATATTTTAAGTTACCTTATCGTTCTTCGCGCCCGGATGCCGAGATGTTTCAGCAATTTTAATGCGTTCCAGGATATGAAAATGCCACCTCCGTCATCCAGTGCGCCTTCCCCAACATCCCACAACTGTCTATGTGTCCAGAAACGACGACTGCCTTTTTGGGCGCGCTAGAGCCGGTGATATCCGTTATAACGTTTCGCGACTCTGTATCGGCATATATTTTTGCTTCCATTTTCAAGTTTATCACTATCGTTTCACCTAGATGAAAGTAATACCATTAGTTATATGCCCAGCGAAGATCTCACAAAATATTTCTTGTTCGTTACCTCGATCCGCCATTCTCCCCAGAAGAGTCGCGTCTTCGACAGTTATACAAGCAGCTGGGATTTTAGTAACGTTCTCTGCGTAACTCATCATACCGGTGTGCGGGGTATACAATGAAAATGGCGTTACTGATCTGATTAAAGCAGCTACGGCTCCCAATTCTGCCGCTCTTACGGCTCCCAAGCTTCTATATTCTACAGTCTCCCCATACGAGACAAACTTTTGATTGTTATACGACGATTTTTCCGGGAATCTAATATGTACATTTAAAATAATAATAATAAAATAAAATAATAATAATAAGTTACTTTATTTTATTATAATTATAAACAAAAGTGCGTTGCATAAGATATCTCGGTTTTTTATTCATTAAATTTACCTCTTCCGCCCTTTTCTTAAGTTCTGCGAAGCTATTCACTACGACAGCGTTAGCAGTTATGCCTTCTTCCGGAGTACCGACACTGTAACCCAATCCTAATAATGCCAGATGTTTCAGCCGTGGTTGCAAAAGAGTCGCAGATTCCGAGCCTCTGAATATTCATTATTGCAATCATCGTATTTGCTTTTTATTTTAAAATTACTTAATTTTAATATGTATTTAAGAATTGTACCTGACCCAACGAGGTACGGTGGCCGTTTCGCCATGAACATTCTCTAAACCTAAATCGATCGATTTGTTCAATACATAATCAATAGCGTCTTCAAGAACTTGGGTACCGGTAAACCGCGGACCAAATTTATCAACAAATGACAAATGTCGCCAAATCTTGCCATGTGGCGCCTTTGAAAGAACCTTGCGTACTTTCATTGATTATTCTCTGTACGGTCGGCGCATAAGAGTCTATCTCTTCAATTAAGCTATTCGGTAGATAACAACTATCCTCGCAATGTTGTGCCACTATCATCAACCGAACGCATAACAGCCATATGAAGATAAGGCTTCTTTCCGTGTTACACCACATTATCGCTAAAACTGGTTTTCCTGTGTCATAAGTCATGAATATTGCATATTATTATACGTAGAAATTACATTAAATAAGTTAAATATTATTATCTGTTACAACACTGATTTGTTAATTACAATATCTGATCGCGATAATTTATTATAACGCAAAGTGGGACGATAAGCACGACTGTATTAATAATAGCACAATATAACTGTCTCGAGAGATCGATATTGTTCGCGCGCGAGCGAGATTTGTCGCGTCGAACGTGAGATGCCGGGATCGCTCAGAGAGAGCAAGAGGTGAAAGCGACGGGAGCGAGGAAAGTGCGAGAGAGAGAGAGAGAGAGAGAGAGAGAGAGAGAGAGAGAGAGAGAGAGATGACACATTATCCTGTTAAGAATGTTAATATAAGAATAATATTTTTTAATGTATATAAACTCATACTCAGTTGCGACACTTAATATCACTACTTTTATAACAAAGATAGGTTGAGAGTTGGGACAACGAAAAGCTAGAAAGTAATAATTTTAAAATAAAAGGATATGTATTTAAAATTGATATTTAAAAAATATTTAAATATTTAATATGTATAGGAATATTTAAAATTATCTTCTTTTTAAAAGAAACATTGAAATGGATATTGATGGATATTCACTTACACAAATAAGCTAGATGTATATTTTCCTCGTTAATGTAATTCTTTTTTGAAAAATGTTATTAACGAGACCCTATATTATACTTTTACACTTTTATCTCTAAAGTAAGGTATAATGCGCAGATATAGTATTGAGAATTAAGAACAAAACGTCGCTTATTACCTCTCCCGGAAAGTAAGATCACATTGTCGACTAACAAAAGCATTCGTCGACTTTCGGGATGTGTAGATAAATAAAATATTATATATCTTTAAAAAGCAACCAAATCTTAAATAATTTTAAGATTGCGCGAAAGACACGTGGCATTAAGAATAAACAATTTTGTGTTGGATGCTTATAACCAATCGCGATTATTTGAAATAGCCAATTAGAAATAAGAGTTACGTCCTTGTAGTCTTCTTCTCGGGTCGAGTTGTCATTCGCACATTGTCTATCATATACACAAGACGTAGGGACAAGCAGATTCCCGTTTTGGTAAGATAAACGAATTTATATTGATAAGCATTTAATTGTCAAGAATATTTAATGATTTAGTACATAGATATAGATTATTGTATTGTATTCGTTTCGGTGCATCTTTCCGCGTTTTGACATTAATATTATATTTTGTGAAGTCGGGTTGTAATCGACAAGGTTGCAATAATGATCTCAGAACCTGTTAAAACGGCTAATCGTTATACTTATACGGTTTAATTTTAAATGATATTGATGTAGTAATTATGTTATACTTAAATTTCGACATAATGCTGTTGTAATTTTACATTTTTATATATTAATATGTTGATAAATACGTATGATAGAACTGATAACAAAGTCCGTTTTCCATAAAGAGCATATTTGTCATCTCAATCAACGCAATATCACTTGAGAACTTATGCAAGAAATGTTTATAATATATGCTTTCTCATCATACTCATATAGTATTGACATACTTGTGGAAAATTTCAGTAAAATTATTGGTGTTTGGAATATGTTACACGATATTAAAATTTCATGATTCGCACGACCTTCCCAGGCAACAGTAATAGATACAAACATTCTGATTTTATTTTTGTAATAAGTGTTTTAATAAATTTGAATTTTTGTATTAGTTGAATTTTTGCAGCAGTTACTTTAAATTAATGTTATTGTTATTCATTATTTATAATTATCTTTTCATCTGTAATTGTAATACTTGATCCTTTTTAATTACATTCCATTTCAAATCTTTTTATGTTCCTTTTCTAATTACCATTTCTTTATTTACCATTTCGGCGTTTTTCTTAATTTGTTTCTTTAGAATTCTCGCTTGTCAAGTAAGATATACCAACGGTTGGGCAATTAATACTGCTGCATTTCTCGGTTTAACTATCAAGAATAATAGCGTTATTATATTCAGATATTACGATATTTATTACGATTGAGTGATATTGAAAATAGTACAATTTGTCCAGTTAAATTCCGTATAAAAAGAAAAAGTAGACAATGTCTGTCATGACACAGTTACTATGGATTGCTAACTTCGGGATTTTAATCTCAGGTAATTAACATATAAAGAAATATAAACATATTCCATCTATATGTAAGTAATGACGATAACAAGTAAAAGTATAATGCGGTACATATGTACCAAAATTGTAATGTATAATGCATCATGATATGCAGATGTATATATGATATCGTAAGATAATATAGACGAAAAGTTATTTTAGAAGGAAAATTAGGTCTGTATCTATTTATTATCTATTTTAACCATTATGTGTTACAAACTGTTATTATTGTTTTAGACATCAGAGCAGAAAATGAGACGTTAGAATTAACTAATAATACAGATATAAACAGCAATACAAGATTCGATTACAAAAATATGATACATCGTATTAACGAACAGCATAGTGATTTATCAGCTTACGATATTTACATTTTGACTGTTATAGTCATAACGATGTTCATTACATATTTTATTTTGCCCTTGTTAGTCTACATAGCGGGCAACCTAGACGAAGAACCAGTAGCGATTATCAACCAGCAACCCAGAGAACCTGCACCTGCTGGTTAATAATCAACCAGCAACCCAGAGAATAAAGAGAAATATGGATAAAATACAAAGTAACCAATGTATGTATAACATTGTGTGAAGTACCTACTGTTATTCGTGAACGCGCGTAGCAATACATTCTGCACACACACGCACACACACACACACACAAGCTTTATTTAATATAAATCTGGTAATCTTTGTAAAATTAAATTTTGAATTTGAATATTAGAACGTCTCTAGTTCTTTGTTTTCTTGATCTTTGAATACTGTCTGATATTTACATACATAGCAACTCAGATTGTTTACTGTTTCTTAAAGAAAAATGTGCAATTTTTATCTTCCATATTATACTTTTGTGTTATCTATTTGTCATACCGGATATAATTTATTTTTAATTTTTTTACTGCACCGTATCTTTAAGAAATGATGTTTGGCTCAATACAATACTGTATTACTAATTTGTTATATATTTGTTACTTATGTATACGAAATAATATTTTCTCCGAGTTGATTTCAAAACTAACCATTTTATTAAAATTTTATATCATAGATTCTTTTATATATTTCTTAGTACTTTATAATTATTAATGACATTTGTATAAATAATTATAATGTTTGACAATCATTTTTGCAGCAGGTACAAGTCTAATCTGAAAGCAGTTTATTACTAGGAATTGCGATGACTTAATTTAGAATACTACTATAATGACAACTTGCGAAGTGAATTCCAAGCCTAGGCAAGGCATTTCCTGTTACATCTTCTTATTGTTAGTGTACGTGCGATTAACGTAAATAAATCTTAGACTTTAATTTAATAAATTTTAGAGTGTATCAACATTAAGATTTATTATTACAATATTTAAATTACTGATTTATTGAAACTGGTTACATAAATAATAAACATATAGTATGTGTTTATAAATATGTAACTGCTCACCTGGTTGAAATCTTAGATTTTAATATAATTCCACCAAATGTGTACTTGATGTAAATAGTTTTCTGCTCATAATTCTAATTTGAAAAATGACATTCTAATAAAATATAAAATCTTAAATTTAGTCAATATTGATAAACTATTGTATTTATTTGTCTTTAAAATATTTATGGCCAGTTTAGGTACACCCGGTATTTATTAAGTTAAAGTCCAGGATATATATAAATAATTAAGATACTTATCTTTTACTAAAGTGTTTATTAATGACACAAATTTATTTTAAACGTTTAGAAATATATCTTAAATTTGAAATAAGTTTATATATCTACTTCTAGAACCAAGGACTTAGGACTTTGCTTAAATTATAGATGGACTATAAGATTATTGGATTTATTCAAGTTAAAATTTCATATTTGCTACAAGAAGTATTTTAATAAAAATATAATGTTTTAGTCAAATATGGTTTTAGTCGTTCATCGATGTAAAGAAATTTAAATAAACAATATTGTAGATATATAACTATTCATTCAATTTATAGTGTTCTATAATAATGCATAAACAATTAAATATATTGTGATAATTATACATATCACATAGTACATAAGTAATAATACATAAATAACCACCGATATAAAGCAGCTGCGTAATATGCGTGTAATTTACATACATATTGTATATGTCACAGTAAAAGCGTGAAATTCAGTAAATGTTATACACTTACTAGGGTTCTAATTTATAAGTATGCGTGTAGTGGGATGGTGAGGTGCGGAGCTGTGTCCTAACTAACACGCATACTTTATAAATTGCATGTCCTAGTAAGTGTATTACATTTACTGAATTTCACGCTTTCCCTGTAACATTTATGTAGTATAAATTAATATGTATATATGAATATATATACACATATTGATGTATACACATATTTGATCGAAATATTACGCGCTACACTTTTTCAAATTTAAGATATATAAATATAAATAAATTATGTATTAAAATTATAAAGATTGCTTATATGACAATATGTTGTAGCTTACCTATATTATATCGATTGTCTCCTTAATTGTAATGGATTATATATATAAAACAAATGTAAATATAAATATTGACGATACTACTCTTAAATCACATTTTTGTGTTATACAAAACTTCTTTTTTAAAGTTAATACCAAAAAATTAATTATTGTTAGATAAAACGAGTATTTTATATACAAATATAATCTGTGTACCAAATATTATACGTATCTTGCATTGCATTATATACATATATATAATAAAATAAATTAATTTGTTTCACACATCAGCATGATTATATTAAGTACATCGACCATATGTCGCTCGCTAATGGATTTGTAATTGTGTCTTTTTACTTGGAAATCATTTCTTAAAACCTATTCTGTGCCTCTAGTGCAGATAGACATATTTTATTATCGATTCCATCTTGTGATGTCATCTTGATTTCGAACACAGTGCCACGATCAGCAATGCATTTCACTGCTTTCATTCATTTTATTGTAATCAACTTCATTTTTCGAATACTCTATTTCTCTTTTTCTTTCTCTCCTTCTCTCTTTTCTTTTTTCTTCCTGTTTTCTATTCTCCCCATAACTCTGTTGCTTTCGCTTTACATCTTTTCCTTTTCGTAATATATTAATTAAGAGATATATGAAAAATATAATAGAAGCGTTGTGAAAACCCGTTAAGGGACAATTTTGCTATGTTAGGAAGCGTACGTGATTTGAACCAGAAAAATTATCACATTTTGCAAAATAGATCTCAAAATCTCGGAAATGACTGCACCGATCTTAATCGGATTTGTCAGAATCGAAAGTTTTCATCATTGTTTTATTACAAAAGTGCTCTAAATTTTTTAAATTATAGCCTCTAGTTTTTGAGATATATAGGTATATTAAAAGTAAATATATTTAACGAGAGTTTTTAGATAAGTTATGTAACAGAATACACATACATGTGTTGCTAAATGTATGTAGGTGTGTTAGTTATAAATATAATACGAAATAAAAGAAACTGTACTTTCAGTGCTACTATTTCATTGGCAGCTTTCATAGTTTTTAATTTTTATAAAATATTAAAATTGTTCTATATTCTTCTATAATTTCTACTAAAAGAAGTATAATCTTATTAAAAAATTGGCATTACGAAGGTAAGAAATATACGACAAGTACATAAAACATGCATCCAAGTGTGTATACGATATTAAATAAACAATTTAACAGTTAGAAAATAAACATAAAATCAATTTAATGTACTATTGACAAACTCTTAGAAACTTTTTTAAAAATATTACATTAAAAAATTAATTAAGAATTAAAAAACACAATTTGGAGTACTTGGGCACATTCTTCTCGTTGATTTTCAGGATGTGTATAGACAAATTATAATATATATCTTTAAAAGGTAATCCGGTCTTAAGATGCCACGCGAGAAAACGCGTAGCACTAAGAATAGACAATTTTGTGTCGGACGCTTACAACCAATAGCGATTATTTGAAATAGCCAATTAGAAATAAGAGTTACGTCCTTGTAGTCTTCTTCTCGGGTCGAGTTGTCATTCGCACATTGTCTATCATATACACAAGACGTAGGGACAAGCAGATTCTCGTTTTGGTAAGATAAACGAATTTATATTGATAAGCATTTAATTGTCAAGAATATTTAATGATTTAGTACATAGATATAGATTATTGTATCGTATTCGTTTCGGTGCATCTTTCCGCGTTTTGACATTAATATTATATTTTGTGAAGTCGGGTTGTAATCGACAAAGTTGCAATAATGATCTCAGAACCTGTTAAAACGGCTAATCGTTATACTTATACGGTTTAATTTTAAATGATATTGATGTAGTAATTATGTTATACTTAAATTTCGACATAATGCTGTTGTAATTTTACATTTTTATATATTAATATGTTGATAAATACGTATAATAGAACTGATAACAAAGTCCGTTTTCCATAAAGAGCATATTTGTCATCTCACTCAACGCAATATCACTTGAGAACTTATGCAAGAAATGTTTATAATATATGCTTTCTCATCATACTCATATAGTATTGACATACTTGTGGAAAATTTCAGTAAAATTATTGGTGTTTGAAATACCTTTTACAAAAAGGTAAAAAAAAAGACGCCAAGCACGCGTGGTGTACCTTGAAAAAATCGAAGTAGTTATCTTTGTACCTCGAAAAAATTCAAGTAATATCTTTACCTTAAAAAAACCAAAGTAATATATTTACCTTGAAAAAATCGAAGTAATATATTTATTACAAAAAAAAGAAATGATATCTTTAAATTATGCGCCAATTAGATATATATTATATCGAAAAATAACTATTGTTCTTTTAAAAAATGTATTCCCATTAAAGTGAAAAATTAATATAAAATGTGAAAAATTTTAGTGAAAAAACTTGGCGCTGCCAAATTTTAAAATATTTGAAAGCAATAAATAGCTAATTTAAAATATTAAATTAATAATTACAATGTGAATGTAGAGACTTTCACAAATTAATTTAAAGTACTTTTTCCATTTATAGAAATTGTTTCATTAATATATATTATTATGTTTAGCAGCGCCAAGTTTTTTTCACTAAAATTTTTCACATTTTATATTAATTTTTTCACTTTAATGGGAATACATTTTTTAAAAGAACAATAGTTATTTTTCGATATAATATATATCTAATTGGCGCATAATTTAAAGATATCATTTCTTTTTTTTGTAATAAATATATTACTTCGATTTTTTCAAGGTAAATATATTACTTTGGTTTTTTTAAGGTAAAGATATTACTTGAATTTTTTCGAGGTACAAAG
>JASTWQ010001073.1:0-37223 GCA_035220615.1 Leptothorax acervorum
TTGAAATAAACTCATCGATGAGGTTACGATAATTGTCACGACGAGCATTGCGATCGTCGTAGTGGTCGTAAGGAGCTACGATAATCATTTACGATAGATGTAGGCGCACCTTAACGCGAACGCGTAACGCGACGCATCGAATCGCTCTCGTAGAAGGTTTGACTTTTCGTGACGGACTTCCATAACGCAAACGCGTAACGCGACGCATCGAATCACTCTCGTAGAAGGTTTGACTTTCGTGACGGACTTCCATAACGCGAACGCGTAACGCGACGATCCGAACACTCCCTAGAGAAGGTTTACTTTTCGTGACGGGACTTCCATAACGCGAACGCGTAACGCGACGCTCCGAATCACTCCCGTATAAGTTCGACTTTTCGTGACGGACTTCCATAACGCGAACGCGTAACGCGACGCTCCGAATCACTCCCGTAGAAGGTACGACTTTTCGTGACGGACTTCATAACGCGAACGCGTAACGCGACGCTCCGAATCACTCCCGTAGAAGGTTCGACTTTTCGTTGACGGACTTCCATAACGCGAACGCGTAACGCGACGCTCCGAATCACTCCCGTATAAGGTTCGACTTTTCGTGACGAACTTCCATAACGCAAACGCGTAACGCGACGCTCCGAATCACTCCCGTAGAAGGTTCGACTTTTCGTGACGGACTTCCATAACGCGAATGCGTAACGCGACGAATCGCATCACTCCCGTAGAAGGTTCGACTTTTCGTGACGCACTTCCATATCGCAAACGCGTAACGCGACGAATCGCATCACTTCCGTAGAAGGTTTGACTTTTCGTGACGGACTTCCATAACGCGACTTCCGTAACGCTTCCGGTTCGAATCACCCCCCGTGCCCTAAGAAGTTTCACTTCAAAAACGTAATTATGACATTAAAGTGACGAAAAATAGTGTTGTATTGCGTCTTATTAGTACGGATATTTCAAAAAAAAAAAAAGAAAAATGGATATTCAAGCAATTGATATTGAAGAAATTGAAGATATCGAAGATCTTGAATAAAAATTCCCAAACGGTATATCCGCGATGCAACAAACCAATCGAATTTTATGAAGAATTGGAGTTAAAAGACGCTTTAGATTCTGTAAGGAATCTATTTTATATAGATTATTATCCAAAATAGAGCAGTATTTGACGAATTTCAACAATTGTGGTCTACCTATTCTCCTGCTATACAATTGTTAGTTTGTCTACGTTTTATGCAAGTGCAAGTTTTCAAGTTAGTAGCATGATATATATATTTTATACATTTATACATTATTGTATTAGGTGTACAACTTTGCTTCCGCCGTTTTCTCCCAAAATTTCAGGCTTTATTATTAAAAAATGATTACATATTTATGAATCAAAGTACTGTCCGTCGCTAGCCACTACTTTTTCCCATCTTTCTGGCAATTTTCGGATACCATCTCGAAAAAACGATGCGTCTTTTGAGGCAATCCACGAATCGATCCATTTTTTGACTTCTTCATAAGAGCGGAAATGCTGATTAGGCAGGCCGTGTGCCATCGATCGAAACAAATGGTAGTCGGAAGGAGCACGTCTGGAGAGTACGGCGGGTGGGTAAGACTCCCATTTCAGCGTTTCCAAGTATGTCTTGACCGGTCTTGCGACATGTGGCCGAGCATTGTCATGCTGGAGGATAACTTTGTCGTGTCTCTCTTGGTACTGTGGCCGTTTCTCTTTCAATGCTCGGCTCAAACGCATCAATTGCGTTCGATACCGATCCCTGTGATGGTTTCACTCGGTTTCAACAGCTCATAATATACCACACCACGAGCTGGTCCCAACAAATACAGAGCATAACCTTGGGCCGTAAATATTCGGTCTGGCCGTCGACGTGGAGGCATGTCCGGGCATTATCCATGATTTTCTGCGCTTGGGATTATCGTAGTGGACCCATTTTTCGTCGCCGGTCACAATGCGATGTAGAAACCCCTTGCGATTCTGTCTTTGAAGCAGCTGTTCACAAGCAAAGAAACGCCGTTCAACATCTCTCGG
The DNA here is from genome assembly GCA_035220615.1 of Leptothorax acervorum. Classification (NCBI taxonomy): domain Eukaryota; kingdom Metazoa; phylum Arthropoda; class Insecta; order Hymenoptera; family Formicidae; genus Leptothorax; species Leptothorax acervorum. Next base: position 2,027 of record JASTWQ010001073.1, read on the forward strand.
CTTCAACTCGTACGGAACCCAATTTCCTTGCTTCTGAATCATTCCCATGGTTTTGAGGCGTTTCGAAATGGCTTGTTGAGTCACTACCAATGATTCTGCCAATTCTTCTTGCGTTTGGCACGAGTCTTCATCAAGTAATGCCTCCAATTCGGAATCTTCGAAAAATTTTCTCTTCCACCGCCATGCCGGTCCTCGACGTCAAAATCACCGCTCTTGAAGCGTTGAAACCACTCACAACACGTTCTTTCACTAAGAGCAGCCTCACCGTAAGTACTTAAGAGCATTCGATGAGCCTCAGCCGCAGTTTTATTCAAATGGAAGCAGAAAATCAAAACTTCCCGAAAATGACGAGAATTTGGCTCAAGAACTGACATTTTCGATCGAGAATGAATTTATAATGCAAACACAAATTCACTAATGTGGTGCTGTCGTTATGTTGACAGATGTCCAAGCTTACTGTGTGACATTTTAGATCTACCTATTTTTTTTTATTGACAAAAAAGAAGAAGCCCCTAAGAACAAGCTTATCGGGCTGAACTGATACAATAGGTTGAAGAAAAGCGATACAGAGACTAAAGAAACTTATACAATACTACGAGCGCTTGTAAATTAACGCACGATATACTAGTGACTAGCGCAGCTTAACCAATAAGGAACTTGTATCTTATCTAGGGAGTTTAACCTAAGATAGGGAATTGCTAGAACTTCCGTACGAAGTTCGCCACTGCCTGTACATATGTACATTGCGGGAAAGCGCGAAAACTGAAAACTGAAGATTATATTACATTTGCGCTTGCGTTTATACTAGAATGAAGTTCCATTTTATATAATAAAATCACAGTTTGTTACAGTTAACTCAGCTACGATCGAACGAAAATTACACTTTTTTACCCGATATTTTAAATCTGGGGTTGTAACTAAAACTTATGAAACTAGAACTTAACTACCAAACCTTACAATACAAGGCTTACGAAATTGTAACAAACATATGCGTGTGTGTGTATGAGTATATAAGTTTAAACTTACGGACTAAAAGTACAAAAGTAAACTCATGTTACAAACCATATAGTGAAACTAAAGAGGGCTAGAGGTTAAGCAAGATTTCACGCTTTACACGCTGACTCGTAAAGTAAGTCGAAAACTGCGATAATTATATAAACTTATTAATAGAGGTAATGAATCTATCTAGAATGTAAACAGTACTTTTATCAAGCGTGGCCCGAAGGTACTCAACAGGGTGAGGAAGGAAACCACGAACCGCAACCAGCGTCCTTTGTAAATCCTCCCTTTGGTGGTCAAGGGAAGTACAGGCCCAGAAAATATGGTTTGGAGTCTCCTCATCATTCGCGCATAGCTCACAGATAGAGGATTCCACGATATCAAAACGATGCAAACTAGCTCTAAGCGAGGTGTGTCCGCTACGTAGCCTATTGATGGTCGTGACCGTCCTCCTACACACGTCAAAATCCCGGAACCATGGGGAATCGGAGTCTGTCAGAAAATTACGACAGAAGAAGGAACCCTTAAATTCCCCTTCGCGCCGACACCACCCAAGGAATTCCTCGTGGGCCCTCTTCTTCCAAAGCCTCTTAACTTCCTCCAACGGAATTCCTAGCTGAGTATCGAAGCCCCTCCTCACTGCCTCCCTCGCCAACTGGTCAGCCTTCTCGTTACCCTCGATTCCCCTGTGACTTGGAATCCACACTACCTTGATCGTGTTGCCTTGTGACACAATTTTCTTAATTATGGCTTTAATTCTCAAGATTAAAAAAGAGCTATGTCTAGGATCAAAAGATGCTGCTATCGCAGAAAGTACAGACTTGGAGTCGGTAAAGATGGTTGTAGCTGGCCAATTACAGTTCAGCGTCCTCTCTAATGCTGCCAGGATTGCCATGGATTCAACGCAAAACGATGAGACAAAACCAGCAGAACGAAACAAGTATGATTCGTCAGTGCCAGTGTATATAGCGAAGCCCGAAAAGGGAGCGTCCGGAAATCTAGAGCCGTCAGTAAACAGGCAAACCGAAGACTGTAACTCCTCCCGAAAAATCGCCTGGAACTCCTTATTGATATCTTTCGATTCACGCAAACGATAACCGTCTATAATGTTAACCTCGGGACAGAAGGTAATTACGTCAAAGCCTTCGGAAAAGCAAATTGGGGGAATGCTCGTCGGTAAAAGGTGCGACATCCTGTTGACTTCCTCAAAAGACTCAATCAATGGAAAAGAGTTGAGACGCACTGGCCGGACCGTACTTTGAACAATCTCAAGTGTCTCCTCAAGGATTGGAGTAAGCGGGTGGTTGGTGTACATAGCTGTTCTAGATAAAAAGCTCTTACATAGGAAATTGTTCCTAATTCGCAAAGGCGGAATTTTTGATTCACCAAGAATCACGTTTAGGGGGGTCGGATTCCTATATCCCATTACCGTACGAAGGGCACGTAATTGTAGTTTATCCCGTCGAGACTTTAAGTTAATTGAGAGGTCCTGAATTAGGAAGCCACCGTAGTCTAGTCGAGAGCCTATTAAAGCGCGAAAAACGTATAGAAGAATCCTCGGGTCCGCTCCCCACCACGTACAACACAGACATCTTAATGTCTTTAAGGGAGAAGCGCATCGCTTCTCCAGCTGCCCAACGTGAGAGGTCCAGCCTAAGTCGGATTGAAATGTCATACCCAGAAACTTAACGACGTTAGTGTTTCTCACTTCCCTATCCAGAACTCTAATCCGATGAATGCAACGGGTAAAGGTTGGTCTTACACCTGCTTGGTTCCGAGTCTTCAGTGCCTTATTATTACGACTGAAGACGCACAATTGAGTTTTTTGAGGTGAAAGTGTAAGTCCAAGGTCATCGAGAGCAGCGGCCATATTTTGGATCGTTTGTTCAACTGCATTTAAGCTATCATAAATAGGTGTTAGAGCAGAGTACACACATACATCATCCGCGTATGATAACTTCTTACAACCCGGAGCGCACGAAACCTTAAGCTTTAGACCATAGAGTACGTAGAGAAGAGGGCTCAAAACGCTGCCCTGAGGCAAACCGCGGAAAACCCAGAAAGATTCCTCCCATTCACCGAAAAGGAAAGTAACGTATCTTAAGGAAACTAAATTATATATGAACCGTCTAGTTTTAGGAGGAACACCAATTTTGGTGAGTTGAGAAGTCAAAATATCTGAGAGGACATTGTCGAAAGCTGATTCTATGTCGAGGAAGGCTGCAACCAGGGCTTTATCTTCGTAGAAACATCTCATAATTTTAGTATATAGGATGCTTAGGTTGTCAACACAGGATTTTTGTTTCCTAAAACCAAATTGGGATGAGGGGAACAGGTTGTGATGTTCCAGCCACCAATTGAGGCGGTTTGATATCATGCGCTCCATAACCTTGCAAAGGCACGACGAAAGCGAAATGGGGCGAGACTGATTTATCCGCTTTGGGAATAAAGAAGACTAGATATTTCCTCCATTCTTTAGGGAACTGGCCCTTAAGAAGTATGCCGTTATAGATATTAAGGAGGGTATGCCTCCCCAGCGGAGAGAACTTCTTAATAATAAAGTAATCAATGTTGTCGGCACCCGGGCTCGATTTAATGTTGACCTGATGCAGAGCGCACTCCAACTCTTCTGGGGAGAAGGCTAGGTCAAGAAAATCATCAAGACCTGGATCTTGAAAGTCGTGACAGGGAGAAGGCACCCAAGGAGGGCTCAGAAGCGAGATCTGGTCGCAAATTTTGGAAAATTTTCCTGGGCAGTATTTCCGGTCTGTTTCGGTTCGGTTCCATCTAGATTTAAATTTGCGAATTGTTTTCCAAACGAATGACGGGTCTGAATCCTTCCTTAAACACGAGCAGAAGTCACGAAAACAATCTTTCTTTATACGGCGGAGTTCCTTTCTAGTTATACTCACCCTCTTTTTATATTCGATGAAATGTTCAAACTGTCCCGTATGGTTAAATCTGAGTAATGCGGCCTTCCTAAGTCGAACCAGCTTGTCGCATTCGCTGTTCCACCACGGACACTCAGACGATTTTCTAGAAGAGGGGGGAGGGCGCTTATCTTTGCCAGGTGAAACAGCAACCAAGGCGCCCTCTACTATAGCTACAAACGAGGAGTACATAATTTCCGGGTCCTGAAAGTTCAAGCTAGGCACTTCTTTAATCGTTTGATCCATAGTCCTTTGGAAAGTGTCCCAATCTGTTCTATTCGAATACGAGCGGGCTGGTCTTCTCCTAGGAGTAGAAGAATCCAGTGGCGTACTGCAGCTTATGAAAATTGGATAGTGGTCACTACGGTCACCTGACCCACGGGTCGTCATTGATCTTCCAGTTAAGATTCAGAATCAAGTCATTATGTGAGATTGAAAGATCAATTACCGAGTTTGTGTGGTAGGTGGCACAGTGAAAGGTGGGGGAACCGTCATTTAAAAAGGAAAACTCCGAATCGGCAACAACTTCCCAAAGGTTAGCGCCTGAAAAGCAAGTGCGAGTTGAACCCCATAACACGTTTGCACGTTAAAGTCTCCGCCGAAAAAGGCTCCAGAGCCGAACTGATTTATAAAGGCTGACCATTCTCGAATCGAAATAGTTTCCGCGTCGGGAGGACGGTAACACGACACCAAGAAAACAGACTCACCCCCGGAGAACACCTCCACAGCGCAAGCCTCCAGTTTACCGTTACAGTCATCTACATCGTTGATAATTCTGTATTTGATACCGTGGTTGACTAAGATTAGTACTCCACCACCATGACGATCTACACGATCCCTCCTGACAGTGTCGAACCCTCTGACCACGAACGGGCGATTGGGCGATAGCCAGGTCTCTGAAATTAAGGCGAAGTTAAAGTCTGGGACATACTTCAAAAACTCAGTCAATTTAGATTGGATGGATTTAGCGTTCCATTGTACAATCTTGAGATCATTATTTAAAAAATTATGGAATTGGTTAGACATTTTTGGTTACGTTACCGTGGACTTCTATGGTTCTATTGATTCTACCAATTAAAGATTCGATATCCTTGGACGCTAGAATAGATTTAATGAGCGAGTTTAGTTGGTCTCTCCTTTTATCGTCGATGGCACTCTCAGCGGATGGATGGGAGTCCTGTGGTGTCCTGATGGCGCTCTTTGCCACCCCAGCAAAGTCCGCTGTCTGACCTCCTCTGGACGGCAGTGCAGGAAAGCCCGCCAGGGTCTTCGCCGGCGCAGTTGTTGAGCTCCTCTCATTCTTTTTGTAAAGACGTCTCGCTTCTAGGAAGGGAAGATTGTCATAGGCCATAATTCTGGATATAGCTGCCTGCTTTTTAAAAGATGGACATCTTCTATCGAGGGTACGGTGAGGTCCGTCGCAGTTAATGCAGCGGTGCTCCAGCTTACATGGATTGTCCCTGTCACTACGATGGTCGCCTGCACAGGTGAGGCATTTAGAGTTCCTTTTGCACACTTTACTAGTGTGACCGAAACGGCCACATTTATAACAAATTCTGACCGTGGGAACGTAAGGTTGGACGTAATTAATTGTTCGTAAAATCTGGATAGAGTCCGGTAAGCTTTCATCGCGGATTTCCACACAAATAGCCTGCGCGTCAACGATTTGGCCGGTCGCTTTATCCCTCCTTTTCAGCCGAAACAGTTTCACTATCAAGAGATTGGAGTTCTCATCATCAATAGCTGCTTTGAGATCATCCATGTTAAAGTCGATCGGAATGTCCTTAAGAACAAAGGAACGGCTTAACTTGTATCTAGGAATGAATGTTATTAAACCAGCTTCCTTCACAAACTTATTGTCGATTGCATTATTTGCTGCAGACTTGGACGCGAAAGTTACTTTCCAAGTATTGAAGGAATATTTAGCAATGTTCAAAAATCTAACGTTAGCCTTGAATAACTTCTGAGATATCTCCAGAATCGAGATCTGCTTCCTTTCACCGGTGTTCGCGGAAACTTTGCGAACATGCAGGATAAAGGGCGCACGAGAGAATGCGTCGTATTTTTGAACATTCTCGAAAACTGTCTGCTTACTTTTCCCTTGCGTCAGGTTAGGAGGCAGAGTGTTAACTGACGTTTGAGATTGGCGATCCTTCTCTAATTGAGACTCTGCAGGTACATTACACAGAGTGGGCTTCTTCTTATTTCTTTCCTTTGTCATCTTGGCCTGATGCGTAGTAGAATTCGTTGAGCGGTCCAATGTTTCGTCATCCGTAGACACGTGTCCCCTCTTTCTTGTCGAGACGACGTCTACAACCTCCATATCTAATTCATGAGTATCCGGATTAACAATCCGGGGATGATCAAGGAGGAAACGCCTGTAGTCATCTCCAATCGGCTCGAATCCCGGCGAGGGCAAAAGCCCGTCGGCGGGAGCCGACGTACGAGAGAGATCCGCTCCAGACACAGTGAATGTCTCACACGCTGAACCAGTAGACTTAAAAGATGCCCGGAAAGCACGCGGGAGCGTGGAAGGAAAGGTACTTTCGCTGCACAGACAAAACCAAGCAAAGGCGGTAGAAAATATTCACGTGAAAACGAAAAAATTGCGCATTAGAAATAGACACGTCTAATCCGCACCGCTGCCTTGCCGGAAGTCAAGATTGTGCTTAAGACGGTCTTATTGCGTGGTGTCATCTGTTGAGCCTACTGAACTAGCTCCATAATTAATGCGTCGTGCGTGGCGTCATCTGTTGTGCGATACTGTCGCTACGCGCTTCCCCCCCTCTCACCGCGCCGCCGACGGCTAGAGGTGATTCCCGTGAGAGATGAAACCCGTTTTGGTCTGCTACTATAAAAGTATGGAACTGGACAAAAAAACTTTTAATAAATTATATATGTATATTAGAGAAAAAAACAAAGATATGACGGAACTAAAGTTAAAATAAATCTAAATAAAAAGAACAAAATATGAGTGCAGAGACTATTAATTAATATTTATTAATTAATAATTAAATATTAAATAATTAATTAATATTAATTAATAGCCCTCTGCACTCATATTTTGTTCTTCTTATTAAGGTTTATTATAACTTTATTTCTCTCATACCTTGGTTTAAAAAAAAAAATTATTAATTAATATTTATTGTACGTATATTTATTTTATTTGGAAGTGAGTAATGGTGGCCATGAAAGGCGCGCGCGTAGCGCGCTTTGCGTGCTAGTCCATAATAAAAAAATCCATTTGGACCGAGAAGTGAGCTTTGCGAGTCGAATATCTCGCACGTATTGTTGCCGCTTTTCCGCGTGTCTGATTGGCCAGGTCGATGCCGGCGATCCGAGATCGCGGCGATCAGTCTCGCGGCGATGATGACAGTTTGTAACTTCGTATCGTGTGCGGGTTAAGGTTAAAATGTATTATACTATGTGTAATGTGATTTAGAAGAAAATGTGATATCGGTGTCGTTAGCGCGAACGATTATTGTGTGAAATATAATATTTTGTGATATTCGGGAAATATTTCGATATAATGCGATGATTGATGGCGATCGAGATCGCTGCGAGTTGAATTGTGCGATAAAAGAAAATGTGAGATCGGTGTCATGTGTCGTTAGCGCAAACTATCCTTCAGTGAAATAAAATATTTTACGACGTTCGGGATATACCTATTTCGATATAGTGCGATAGTGCAAACAATCACGGTGACAGTTTACGTCGCGTCGAGTAAGGTTAATATTCGTACTTTGTAAATCATCTGTTTCACACAAGTGTGTCTGTAATACAAGATTTGGAGATGTTTGCTCCACGATTGCCATCGCTTCTGACCATACGAGATATATTGAAACTGTATCGCTTGAGTGCTATAAAACGTTTGTCTCAAAATTTTCTCATGGACCAAAATTTAACTGACTGTTTATACAATAGAATAGATAGGTCATAAAGTGATATTAAATATTATAAATTGTCTGTATAATTTGTATATTTCTTATTTCTAGATTTCTTCTTTCTTCCTTTTTTGAAAGTGCACATAATATGGAAGAGGCTGATATACTTAGTGATAGAATTATGACAATGCATACAGATTGTCTTAGAAGTTATGGTACACTGCAATGTTTTTGAAGAAACTGTATGGTATGTTATTATTGCACTTACCGATATTTAAACAAGATGTTTAATTTAGATCCTTGATTTATCAATTATAACTTTCCTGCTTTAAGTCATGGATATATGGAGGTTACATTCTTGATAAAAAATTGGTGGATTTCTGAAAAAGTCATAAGTAAATGACCCCGCACCCAAAGCAGTTGATTCAAGAACGCAGCAGCTTAGTGCTTCAACAAATAGTGGAAATATTGTTTTAAATGTACCATATATTGATTCTTTATGACACAATGATCTAAGTTGAATATTTTATATAGTATTCTTTGGCATAAGTGAAATTAATCATTTTGTTTGCAGATAATCAACTTGTACATAATGAGACTGTGCCAAAGGTTGACCCATATTAAAAGGGAAGCGGAAAAGCTCAAGTCCACAGACATAGTTTATATGAAACGTCTGGAAGAGCAGAACTTACAAAGGGCGATAAGAGTACAGGGATATCGTAAAACTAATAATTCTATCGCTATAGGCCTTGCAGTCATTAGAATTTACGCCTATGATATACTCGGTTAAACAGGAAAAATTCTTAGATGACTTTGAGATGCCGGAAAAGACGATTGAGAAGGTTTGAAAAGTTACCTTGTTTAGAAATGTGAATAAAGGAGTTTACAGTTTATTGTGTTAAAAAGTTTATATTTTCTTTGTTTATACAATAGAATAGATAGTTCATAAAGTGATATTTTTTTCTTCCCTCGTACTCGAAATCGTACTTTGTAAATCATCTGTTTCACACAAGTATGTCTGTAATACAAGATTTGAAGATGTTTGCTTCACGATTGCCATCGCTTCTAACCATACGAGATATATTGAAACTGTATCGCTTGAGTGCTATAAAATGTTTGTCTCAAAATTTGGCAAAAATGACGTACAAGAAAACTTTGCTTTTGGATTTATTTAATTATGTTTAATATCTCACTTCGTTCTTCATAGTATTATATATGTAAGTATAATTTATAATAAACAAAATAAACTATTGACAATGAAATCAAAATTGTTAATGCACATTAAAAGTTAGTTTACATTGAAAGTCTATAGTTACTATTATGTATACCTTACAATAGATTTTCAGTACGACTATAAATATTGAAATGCTACCTATATGAAGAAATTAAACTCTTTTATTTTTATAGAGTTACATTAAGTAATTTGAGATACGAAGAAAGAAAGAAGGAAACAGAAAACATCAAAACACCAAAATATAAAAAATGAGTTTTAAACTGAACGCTCGGGTATTGAGAGATCTCGACACGAAAAATTTGGACGAGAATGTAAGTTTAATCATAAGCGTTACATAAATTCTTAGTAGATGAAACCGTTACTGACAAGGTAAATTTTTCATTGTACAAATATACACCTATATACACCTTAGCGAGACGCTAAAGCCAGAAACTGACATTGACGGATATATGATAGTCAAGCCTCAACCATTAAATTATGTCGAGCTAAATACAGCAATACCTATGTCTATATTGCCCGCAACTATAGCCCCGGATAATTTGAATCCACAGGTGACTTTTATTTCCAATGAATAAAACGTTCCCATATTTTTTTATATAGCCTATATATTAAAAATATATATATCTTTTTAGGATCTAGCTAATAACGCAACAGTGGAGTTAAACAAGTTAAGACCTACGGATTTCCCGCCTTGGAATAGCTTATCATTGGTCTTCGATTCTCTCAATGTACAACGTGTCGATTGCCGGTAGTCGAGTGACTATACTACCGACGATAAAGTTATCGCACGCAGTGAGCCCACAATTAGCAAGACAAATTAGCAACCCAAATGACGTTCAACACTTCCAGTGGCAGAGTCTCGCTACCGCCGCGCTCGATCCTCTAGATTTTTCAGGTTTGGATCTTTCAGTTGAAAGTTACAAAAAGTTAGGTATCATATTTTTAACCTTTTTACGCTTTCTTTTATTTTTAGATATGGAGATTCCGTCGAGATCGGAGGGACGCGTATTTAATACGGATGCGCTTTTTGTACCGTCGAGTCCGATGGAGATATTTCTGGCCGCTCTGCTGTGTTTTATCATAAGGCGGCTAAAATTTTAGAATATATGTGTGTGGAAGGACATGCTATTTTTACCAGGTATATATATATAATTTTACAGGTATATATATATAATTTTTTTCCAAAATATACATATAAATCTGTTTATAGTATTTAATATTTAAATTATTTTTTTATAGATGTAATGTCACTCGATCAACTTTAATCGATTCCATTGTAAATAAATATAAAGAAGCAACTAATAAATAGTGAAATTTGATTGAAGGAGACGAGGAATCAGAAAAAGATGAAGTGCTTTAACGTTGTCCAATCATTTAAAAAAGTTTTCGTTTTATGTCTGTCACAATATGAATCCATGGGGCATATAGAATTTGTTGTACAAGAATATTGAGGATACAAAGGATCTTTCGAAGTACTTACACACTTTATAAAGATTGATTACATACATATATATAAATGAATAAATAGTTACATGTTTCCTTTCTTTTGATTATTGTACTGTTTGTTTTATACAGGACTAATTTACTAATGAATTATATCATTAGTTTGTGGATAAAATTTGGGAATGTATGACGGATCTCTTATTAGAGGAGGCTGGTCCGGACGAGGAAGCGTTGGACAACCAGAAAGAAACGTTCCTCATTGAATTGATGGCGTGTTGCATAAAACAAGCTGCTACGGGCAAAGCACCGGTTGGCCATGTATATCTACTTGAAATATTCTGTCAGCGAAAGAACTTAAGTTTACAATGATAAGCAAAAATTGTCAGAACATTTCATTCAAACGTTATAACTGTTACTCGATAAGTATAAGATAATACCACTGACTCAGCTACTAGAAGATTGCGCGTCATCGTCTGTAACTATAAAGAAGATGTTGCACTCGTGTCCCGTGAATATTTCTATTTGTCCGTCATTTTTCTATCATTCTGTTATTTCTTTCTATCTGTGCACGGTACGGTCACGGCACGGTTGTGTCTGACTCTTTCTGAGCGTTCAGTAAGCTTTTTTATTTGATTGGAATATTCCCTTATAGATCTAAAAATTTACGCTTATCAGATACAAGAGCTCATTGAGCGCTCAGTTAGCGGTTGTAGTACTGAATGTTCACTATGTATACTTTAGATTTTTAGTACAATATATTAATAAATAATTGTATTACGGTAATAAATATAATTAATTATTGCCTTGTGTTGTACCTATATTATAATATTACACTTATTATTTTAATTACTTAATTAAATTTAATTACTTAATTTTAAAAATGATTAATTTTTTTTTTTCTTTCTGAAAAAGACGTGAAATCTTGAACTCAAATGTATCAGGCCGGTATTCATAGTCGGATCTTATTTTAAAACCGTCTTAAGTAATGTCTTAAGACGCTAATTCGGCTCTGTGATTGGTTCATGACATCTTAAGATTGTACTTAAGACGGTCTTAAATATAAGATCCGACTATGAATACCGGCCTCAAAGTCATATCGTAATATTGGATGCATTTAGTACTACAACCTCTCACTGAGCGCTCAGTGAGCTCTTGCATCTGATAATTGTAAATTTTTATATCTAAAGGAATATTCCAATCAGATGCAAGAGCTTACTGAGCGTTCAGTAAGCGGTTGTCGTAATAATAGCGGTTGTCTTTCATCAGCGATGCTAATTGGTTATTTTACTTGCGTGCGGTTATTTTGCTTGTAAGCGGTTTACTTCACGCGTGTCATAGTCAAATTATCAAGAAAAAGGATTTGATTTTTGTTTTTAAAGAAGATACCACACGGAGCAAAACATCCATTAGACGTCCATTAGACATCCATCATGGAGATTCAAAACCTCTAATGGACGTCCATGTGACATCCACAAAACTTCCACTAATACTCGAAATGTCCGCTTGTAGTACCTCCATTAGATATCCATTAGAAGTAATGATGGAGGTTCCACGGAGGTAACATGGACATATATTAGAGCTTGTATGTATATATAATGGAGTTTCTTTAAACGTTTTATGGAGTTCTCATGGAGCATTCTTGGCTGTTGTATGGACATTTCATGGAGCTTGTATGGATGTCTTATGGAGCATTTTTAAATTTCGTATGGACATTTTGTAGAGCTCTCATGGATTTATCACGGAGCATTCTTAGATCGCGCATGGACACTTCGTGAAGCTCTTATGGATGCTTTATGGAGCATTCTTAGATTTTGTATGGACATTTCATGGAGCTCTTATGGATTTTTCATGGAACATTCTTACATCTCGTATGGAAATTTTGTGGAGCTCTTATGGATGTTTTATGGAGCATTCGTAGATCTTGTATGGACATTTTGTGGAGTTCTTATGGATCTTAATACACAGGATTTAAGATTTTTTAAGTACACGGTTTTGTAAAGAAAATGATTTTATTTCATGTTTAATAAGGACGTATAATTTACATATACAAAAAATATCTATAATTATAAATGCAAATATGAATATGAAATAAGAATATAAATAAAAATACAAATATCCATATATTAAATTGAAATATAAATATATGTAAATACAAGTTTAAATATAAATATATGTATGTAAAAGATGTATCAGAGACCACCCGTCACCCGATTTTTCCATAAACGCGAGGTTGGAGAAAAATGTTAAGCTCTAAATCCCATTCAACAAATCAAATGAATTAAGGTATTTCAGTTTTCCGGAAGTGGCCGATGGCAACTAGAGACAAACAAATTTTAAATAAGGACATATATGTCGTGTAGAGTATCGTTGGCTAGAGCTTGATTGTTCCTCTTTTCCAAGCTCTATAATCGAATGATTTCCTACACGACATATGCTCCCATTTGAAATTTCAAAGTTGACTCCAGTTGCCACCGGTCAGTTCCGTAAAACAAAAATACCATAATTTATTCGATTTTTGGAATGGGATTTAAGGCTTAACATTTTTCTCCAACTTTTTGTCACGTCGCGTTTACGGAAAATTCGGGTGGGACGAATGGTCTGATACACCCGTATACACGGATAAGACGGGCAATCTGATACACTCACTGATGGTGTACTTAATCATGTTACGCTGTATCCATGTCTGCCTCTTGATGTTCTCTTGCGTGTATTTGTGCGTTACGTTTTTCCTCGTTTTCACTTCTTGCCTTTGAGTGTCGGAACCATTCCATAACCCTTCGTTGGATTTTTTTTGATCGGAATCTGGCACATTTCGAAGAACAGATCCTAGAAAAATATTTTAATTTATGAGATAAATAAAATAAACTGAATTACTTGTTTATAGTCACTTCAATATATTTCATGTTTGTGAAGAGATGGTTACGTGAATACTTACTGAAAATCAGTTTCATTAACGCAAGTTTGTGTAATGGCGCTTTTCCACGTCGGCCTTCCCAGTTATATTTGCCCGCTAATCCGTTTGAGAATATTTTGTAGAGAGACTTTTTTACAGCATCATCAACGTTACTCCCACCTATTGATTGTACATACGCACGCTGCAAAGTAGAGGAATATATATATATATATAATGGATATATGAAGCACTAAAAGAGCATTCCAGACAGCATACAATATTTTATGAATACTTTATGCTATCTGGGATACAAATAATAAATTGTACATCAGCTTACAATAGAATTGGCGCGTTGAGAGTTAGGGTCGTTTAAGATTTCTTCAACCTCTATTACTTGGAACGTTGTCTTCAACGGAAATAAACCTTCAATGTCTTCAAAAGAACATGTTGGATTCTGTAATTTTTTCTCTTCGTCTGTTCTCTTCACTAATATATCCAATAAAGCATTTCCCTGTCTAACATCATACTTTATGACGGTTATTTCTCGGGTCAATCTTTTTAGATGGTTCTCTGCACATACAAAGTACATTATTTATTATTACACACAATTAGTGCACTGCTACTAGACATAAGAAATTCACAAAAAAGTACAGTTATTTACCCAGTAAACACCAACTAAGGATAATCAATGTTATAATTTGCCACAAAACAATGCAAAATGGAAACAATATAACACATATGTAATTATATTGCATTTACATTGTCGAATGGCAAATTGTAACATTGATACAATTTTAATCTTACTAGTTATTTACTGGGCAGTTTGCATTTTTTCAGCCTCATAAATAATTTCAGCTTACCTAATGTTTCTTGTGATGACTGATAATTTAAATTATCATTATCTAGCATGAGGTCCCTCTCATGAGCTCCCTCTCCTGCACTTTTCTGTGTGGAAATCGATTGGCTAACTTCCTGGGATGTCTCGGTATGCCAATTTATACCCTGCCGATTCTTTGTAGGTCCTTTGTACGTAGAGATCGCTATTTCTTTTCTTCCACATGACGAGCCACTTATCTTACTTGAATCTACGTAAACATGAAAAAAAGAAAATGTATGTACTAATTTATATCATTTGTCATATATCTTTTTTATTCAAAAAAGGAAGACATAATTTTTTATCTCAACGTACAAATACTATACTCTATATAATAGAGTTTGCTTACCTTGTGAAAATAAGCGTGAGCCTTCGTGTGATATTGTCGGCGATCCGTCGGAATCATGTCTCGTAACACCCCGGGAAGTGACATCCTTCGTACGTGCATTACGTATATTTTCACTGTCATTATTGTCCACGTTTCTGTATCGTTTAACTGAAAATGTTGCAAGACATTGAAAAATTAATATAGTGGTACTAGTCCTTAATGAATTTTCTATCCAGCACTTACAACATATTTACTAATTACAACACTGGTTTTTGGTAAAAAAGTTTACTACGAGTTTACTATGTTGTTTTGTATGTGTGTATGTGTCCATTCCTTGTTTACTAAAATATTAAATACGCGGTGATTTCTAAACACTGTGTGTATTGAATTTATTTATAATAACCTTTTGGAGAAAGATGTGGAGGAGATGGTACATTTGTATATCGCTCTTCCTCGCTTTCTGACGAAGAATATATTTTCGCTGCTCTCTCTTTCCTATATTCTTTTCCTTCCTTCTCCGTATCCAAGTCTGATGTATAAAGGGCCCTTTCTGCTTTTTTATAAGCTTCTTCTAAGGCTGAAAATATTATTTAAATATATCATTAGAGTACTAAACACAGTATAAATACTGTTATGTCTATTTTCAATATAATATCGTTTTGTTAAAATACTTACAATATTTGCCAAATGTCCGAATAACTTTATAGGATGTTCACCGAATACCTGGTACCTTCTCTTTTTCTACTGCTTTTCTGATTCTTTGATCTGTTGTATAATGTAATGGATATTTGCACATATCTTTACCTTGAAACCATACTGTTGGTACAACTTGAACTCCATCAGTAAACTCTGCGATTACAAATCGTTCACTGGATGGTTCACAATCGTTCATTGAATCTTCCTGCTAAAACCAATTATTGTACGAATAATCGTTCACAATGTGCCTGTATTTACATACATCTACACAGAGACATTTTTTGAAAAATAAAGAATTAAGAAAATATATAATATTGGAAAAAAAAGAAAACAGTAGATATTTTACTAATTGGAACAATATCCCTAGTAAATAATTAATACTGTATGATTTTTTTAAATAGTGATTCATTATTTATTTTTAGCATTCTGAGTATTAAAAGCACTGTTAACAATGTTTTTAATACTCAAAGTAAGTAATTAATCACTAGCCAAATAATAACTTACAGTATTAAATTTTTGTAAGGGATGTGTGTAAAATAAGAAAAAGTTGTATTAAGCACCGGGGCTATCATATTCATATTTTATTCTGTTAATCCTGAATGTCTCTCTGAATTATCATTTTATAGTTTTTATAAGCGATATTACTGCAAAATATTCTGTACCTTTACATGGCAATTTAAAAAATTTATGATTTTCACTCAAAAGTTACATTTGAAGAGTCCCTAGATATAATTTTCTTACTCTAAATATACCCAAACGGACAGAACTGCATGAAGTATTATTAAAGTTCCTTTACAACCATAAATTTACATCCTATAGCAATGTTTGTACCCTCAGTTATATAACAACATTTTCCAAGCATACTACATCGTTTTCTATAAAACAATTGTTAGATTTGATTAATATAATAAAATGTGTAAAAATTTTATTTTTGAAAATTATGGACTAAAGATTCCTGACACCAGCCCTTTATTCATGTGGATCTTTAACACATATTTTTCAAATTTGCCATAAGTATTAAGTATTCTCACGAACACTTACTTTTTCCTTAGCGATTACTAATTTGTTTTAACGGTTTTTCGGATTTCCTTAATATATAGATTTTAAATCTTTTATAAAATTTTTAAAAGAAAAAGCAGTAAAAATGTGTAACGGTTTGAGCTGCTTTACGCTGTCACTTATATGCGGAAGACCGTGAATGTTATGAGATACAAATTTTGGCCCATAAATTGTGATGAAACATTTAGAAATAGTTTGATAATTTTTCTGCACCCAATAAATTTAGAATTTTTCTGACTTAATATACATGCAGTAACGTGCAAGCAGAGATAATGCAACAAAATGTCTGAAGGCAAATGTTTATGCAATACAACGGGTCCAGTATACAAGAGAAATTGACGGGACTTGATTGCTAATTTCCATTGAGCAAAATCTTGTAATGCTCGTTGTCCTCTTTGCAAATTCTCGCGGAATAAAAAGCCTAATATCTAGAAGAAGTTTGGAAACTCTTTATTTTATTTAGACGTTAAATACCTTATTTTCAGAGGAACACTTAGCCATAATTTTACTAACTTTTTCATAATACCAATATACATATATTATATGCATATAATCTAAGATATAATATCAAAGATTTTAATATCTAGTAGTACAGAACGACCAAGATGGTGCTCTTCTTAATTTTAATTACAAAAACTTAATGATCATATCAGTGTTATTCTGATAATGAAAATTGTGAAAGCAAATTCTGTTTGCAATAAAGTCGCTTTCGATTGTGCATTTTGTACAGATAAAATACCCGGCATGTCCTTTAGCAAGAGTGATTACAGATTTTGCAGGCGCATCACATACGATAGAATTAGATATGTATTGAGACTAAAAATTTTATTCCGTTGTAAGATATGCCGTGATCTATCCAGATATATATTGATGTCATTTACGAATTGTTGTAAAAATTTATTCGCATCCCCTGGTTTACTTTTGCCGAAATAACAACCAATAAGAAATACTTTTCCATGAAACATGATTCGGCCTAAAATTGGCCATAATTGATTTGAATTGGAACGTGATATTGGCAAGCCATCGATACCTATTTGAATCTGAATGCAAGTAGAAACGAAATCCCTGTTGATAAAAATTGAATGATACCCCATTTAATACCGAGATGATAATATTGTCCAGGAAATATATTTGTAATATCTGATGATTGTGGTGTACATATACGTAATAAAGTTTTTGCACATTTTGGTAAACTGGAAAACATTTTATGCGTCTTATTTTAAACCGAATATGATATATATAAATGTCAGAATAAATGCGACAATGCAGCTACGTGAAATGCGACGTGTGACAGCTCACTAACTGTACTAAAAAATTCTTAACAGATTTAATTAAGATTATCGTTCTTCTGCTTTGCGATATTTCTGCACTTGTTCAGATTGCTAATAAAAATGTATTATTCAATGAAATTTTAATTTTGATGTATCCGCTTTATTTAGTGACAATTTATCTCGTTATCCCTACAGGGTGATAACACTGCAAGTGGCATTATTGAAATCGACACGTAAAACCTCGTTATAATATAGTTTATTTGTAGAAGAATTATTTAAAGTTGATTCCACAAACGTATCAATCCGAAATTTTTCGTCATGTATTGATGAAAATATTTTATTTCCTTTTTGGATTAATCTACGACGATGTCTTGCAGAAATATGTAATGGTAAATTACGCTTTAGAAGAAAATAAGACATTATACTTACAATGTATATTTATATGTCAGTAGGTAATACTCTTGTCTCACCATCTGGTGTAGCGGTTTATTGAGCTTCACCGAGCTAACGAGGAATATACACGTGTACGATATACGTTGGAGCGTTCAGCATAGAATGATGACCGCGCTGAGCTTCGTGAACATGCGATAATGATCTTCTTGTTTTTTAAAGAAATATGTATAACGTTATATATAAATTACGTTTCAGAAAAAGATACATACATTATATATACTTATAATGTATTTATATATCAATAGTAATACTTGTCTCACCCGTCTTGTGTAGCAGTCTATCTAGCTAACGGAGGATATACACGTACGTTACGTTAAAGCGTTCAGCATCGAATATGATCGAATATGGCAACCGCGGAGCTTCGTTACAGCGTGGATGAACGCGGACCCGCGATTATCGATTAAAAGAAAAGACGATCATTGTCGCGCGTCCACATGTATCCGCGCTATCTCGAGGCTCTACGGTCGCCATATTCTATGCTGAACGCTCCAACGTATCGTACGTGTGCATATCCTCCGTTAGTTTTGGAAGCTCGATAGACTGCTACACAAGACGGTGAGACAAATTATATTACACGTCTAATACTGATATATAAATACATTAATTGTGTAAGTATAATGCATGTCTTTTCCTGTAAAGCATAATTTTAGGTTATATATACATTTATTCAAAAGACAAGGATCGAAGATCATCGACGAAGCTCCGCGATTCTATGCTGAACGCTTCAACGTATCGTACGTGTGCATATCCTCCGTTAGCTCGCAAGACAGTAAGACAAGAGTATTACCTATACTGATATATATATATATATATAAATATACATTGTAAGTATAATGTCTTTTTCTCTGAAGCGTAAGTTACCGTTACATATTTCTGCAAGACATCGTCGTAGATTAATCTGTAAAGAAAATGAAATATTTTTATCAATACATGACGAAGACTTTCGGACTGATACATCTGCGGAATCAACTTTAAATAATTCCTCCACCCATAACGATTATAACGAGGTTTTACGTGTCGATTTCAATAATGCCGCTAGCAGTATTATAAATGACAAAATAAATTTACCGTCACTAAATAAAGCGGATATATCGGGATTAGACATTTCATTGAATAATACATTTTCATTAGCAATTTGCACGAGTGAAGACAATAGCGCAAACCAGGAAGACGCTAATCTTGAATCTTTTCAGAATTTTTTAGTACAGTGGGCTGTTACACATCGCATTTCTCACGTAGCATTGTCGCATTTATTATACGGTTTAAAAAAAACGGACGAAAAATTTTCCAGTTTACCAAAATGCGCAAAAACTTTATTACGTACACCACGATCATCACATATTACAAATATGTTTCCTGGACAATATTATCATCTTGGTATTGAATGGGGTATTATTCAATTTTTATCAACAAACAGGGATATCGTTTCTACTTGCATTCAGATTCAAATAGGTATCGATGGCTTGCCAATATCGCGTTCCAATTCAAATCAATTATGGCCAATTTTAGGTCGAATCATGTCTCATGAAAAAGTATTTCTTATTGGTTGTTATTTCGGCAAAAGTAAACCAGAGGATGCGAATGAATTTTTACAACAATTCGTAAATGACATCAATATCTTGATAGATAACGGCATAACTTACAACGGAATAAAATTTTCAGTCTCAATACATTCTATCGTATGTGATGCGCCTGCAAAATCTTTCATCACTCTTACTAAAGGTCATACCGGGTATTTTAGCTGCACAAAATGCACAATTGAAGGCGACTTTATTGCAAACAGAGTTTGCTTTCCCGATTTTCATTGTCAGAATAGAACTGATCATAGTTTTCGTAATCAAGATCAAGAAGAGCACCATCTCGGCCGTTCTGTACTACTAGATATTAAAAATTTCAATATTATATCTCAGATTCCGTTTGATCCTA
This sequence comes from Leptothorax acervorum, assembly GCA_035220615.1. Lineage (NCBI taxonomy): Eukaryota > Metazoa > Arthropoda > Insecta > Hymenoptera > Formicidae > Leptothorax > Leptothorax acervorum. The sequence continues at coordinate 22,017 of JASTWQ010001073.1, forward strand.
TGCATATGTTATATATTGGTTTGAAGAAGAAAATAAAATTATGGATAAGTGGTCCTCCTGCAACAAGGTTTTTAACGTCTCAAAAAATAAAAAATGTTTCCAAATTTCTTCTAGATATTAGACCTTTTATTCCGCGGGAATTTGCAAGAAAACCACAAGCATTAGAAGATGTTGCTCAATGGAAAGCAACCGAGTTCCGTCAATTTCTTTTGTATACTGGACCTGTTGTATTGCACAATGAACTGCCTTCACACATTTTTTCGCATTTTCTCTGCTTGCACGTTGCTGTACGCATATTAAGTCAGAAAAATTCTTCAGAAAAATACATTGTATATGCAGAAAAGTTATTATATTATTTCGTTAAATGTTTTATCACAATTTATGGGCCAGAATTTGTATCTCACAACATTCACGGTCTTGTGCATATAACTGACTGCGTAAGACAGCTTGGACCCTTAGACACTTTTAGTGCTTTTCCCTTTGAAAATTTCATGAAAGAGTTGAAATCTATGTTAAGGAAATCCGAGAGACCGTTGGAACAAATTAGCAATCGCTATGCGGAAATGAGTTTTTGCGAGAATAGTTATGGCAATAAAAATGTTTTAAAAATATGTGTCAAAGATCGACATGATAAGGGGCCACTGGTGACAGGTTGTTTTAGTCCGCAATTTTCAAAAATAGAAACCCCAGATTTTATTATATCAATCAAATCTCCTAACAACTGTTGTCTCATAGGAAACGATGTAGTATGCTTGGAAAATATCGCTACTACAACTGAAGGTACAAACGTTGCTATCGGTCGTAAATTTATGGTTGTTGAGGAACTGTATAATACACCATGCAGTTCTGTCAGTTTAGGTATATTTAAAGTAAGAAATCTATCTACTCTTCAAGTCTGGCCTTTAAGTAAAATCAATCATAAATTTTTAAAATTGCCATGTAAAGATACACAATATTTTGCTGTAATACCGCTTATAAACACTATAAATTGATAATTGAGATTCATAATTAAGAGCATAAAATATGAATATGAGGTTAGGTGCTTAATACAATTCGTTCTTATTCTACACATACATACTGTTTTGATTGAAAAATACTGTTAATTCTCTCTTTCAATAACATATATTATCTTAATTCTTTGTATTCCAAAAAATGCCTCACTGTGTATGTGTATGTCAATGCAGACGCGTTTTTAACAATTTACTCGTACAATAATTGGTTTTAGCATGAAAATACAATGTCCAGTCGACGATTCGTGATCGCAGAGTTTACTGATGGAATTCAAGTTGTACCAACAGTATGGTTTCAAGGTAAAGATATGTGCAAATATCCATCACATTATACAACAGATCAAAGAATCAGAAAAGCAGTAGAAAAAGAGGAGGTACCAGGTATTCGGTGGACATCCTATAAAGTTATTCGGACATTTGGCAAATATTGTAAGTATTTTAACAAAACGATATTATATTGGAAATAGACATAACAGTATTTATACTGTGTTTAGTACTCTAATGAAATATTTAAATAATATTTTCAGCCTTAGAAGAAGCTTATAAAAAAGCAGAAAGGGCCCTTTATACATCAGACTTGGATACGGAGAAGGAAGGAAAAGAATATAGGAAAGAGAGAGCAGCGAAAATATATTCTTCGTCAGAAAGCGAGGAAGAGCGATATACAAATGTACCATCTCCTCCACATCTTTCTCCAAAAGGTTATTATAAATAAATTCAATACACACAGTGTTTAGAAATCACCGCGTATTTAATATTTTAGTAAACAAGGAATGGACACATACACACATACAAAACAACATAGTAAACTCGTAGTAAACTTTTTTACCAAAAACCAGTGTTGTAATTAGTAAATATGTTGTAAGTGCTGGATAGAAAATTCATTAAGGACTAGTACCACTATATTAATTTTCTAATGTCTTGCAACAATTTCAGTTAAACGATACAGAAACGTCGACAATAATGACAATGAAAATATACGTAATGCACGTACGAAAGAAGTCACTTCCCGGGGTGTTACGAGACATGATTCCGACGGATCGCCGACAATGTCACACGAAGGCTCACGCTCATTTTCACAAGGTAAGCAAACTCTATTATATAGAGTATAGTATTTGTACGTTGAGATAAAAAATTATGTCTTCCTTTTTTGAATAAAAAAGATATATGACAAATGATATAAATTAGTACATATATTTTCTCTTTTTTATGTTTACGTAGATTCAAGTAATATAAGTGGTTCTTCATGTGGACGACAAGAAGAAGCGATCTCTACATACAAAGGACCTACAAAGAATTGGCAGGGTATAAATCGGCATACCGAGACATCCCAGGTTGGCCAATCGATTTCCACACAGAAAAGTCAGGACATGGGGCTCATGCTAAATAATGATAATTTAAATTATCAATCATCACAAGCAACATTTGGTAAGCTAAAATTATTTATGAGCCTGAAAAAATGCAAAATGCCCAGTAAACAACAAGTAATATTAAAATTGTATCAATGTTATAATTTGCCACTTGACAATGTAAATGCAATATAAAATATGTGTTATATTGTTTCCCTTTTGCATTGTTGAGTGGGAAATTATAACATTGATTACCCTTAGGTTGTGTTTACTGGGTGAATAACTGTACTTTTTTGTGAATTTCTTATGTCTAGTAGCAGAGCACTAATTGCGTGTAATAATAAATATATAATGTACTTTGTATTTGCAGTGAACTATCTAAAAAGATTGACCCGAGAAATAACCGTCATAAAGTATGATGTTAGACAGAGAAATGCTTTATTGGATATATTAGTGAAAAGAACAGACGAAGAGAAGAAATTACAGAATCCAACATGTTCTTTTGAAGACATTGAAGATTTATTTCCGTTGAAGACAACGTTCCAAGTAATGGAGGTTGAAGAAATCTTAAACGACCCTAACTCTCAACGCGCCAATTCTATTGTAAGCTGATGTACAATTTATTATTTGTATCCCAGATAGCATAAAGTATTCATAAAATATTGTATGCTGTCTGGAATGCTCTTTTAGTGCTTCATATATCCATTATATATATATATATATATTCCTCTACTTTGCAGCGTGCGTATGTACAATCAATAGGTGGGAGTAACGTTGATGATGCTGTAAAAAAGTCTCTCTACAAAATATTCTCAAACGGATTAGCGGGCAAATATAACTGGGAAGGCCGACGTGGAAAAGCGCCATTACACAAACTTGCGTTAATAAAACTGATTTTCAGTAAGTATTCACGCAACCATCTCTTCACAAACATGACATATATTGAAGTGACTATAAACAAGTAATTCAGTTTATTTTATTTATCTCATAAATTATAATATTTTTCTAGGATCTGTTCTTCGAAATGTGCCAGATTCCGATCAAAAAAGAATCCAACGAAGGGTTATGGAATGGTTCCGACACTCAAAGGCAAGAAGTGAAAACGAGGAAAAACGTAACGCACAAATACACGCAAGAGAACATCAAGAGGCAGACATGGATAGAGCGTAACATGATTAAGTACACCATCAGTGAGTGTATCAGATTGCCCGTCTTATCCGTGTATACGGGTGTATCAGACCATTCGTCCCATCCTAGTTTTCCGTAAACGCGACGTGACAAAAAGTTGGAGAAAAATGTTAAGCCTTAAATCTCATTCCAAAAATCGAATAAATTATGGTATTTTTGTTTTACGGAACTGACCGGTGGCAACTGGAGTCAACTTTGAAATTTCTAATGGGAGCATATGTCGTGTAGGAAATCATTCGATTATAGAGCTTGGAAAAGAGGAACAATCAAGCTCTAGCCAACGATACTCTACACGACATATATGTCCTTATTTAAAATTTGTTTGTCTTTAGTTGCCATCGGCCACTTCCGGAAAACTGAAATACCTTAATTCATTTGATTTGTTGAATGGGATTTAGAGCTTAACATTTTTTTCCAACCTCGCGTTTATGGAAAAATCGGGTGACGGGTGGTCTCTGATACATCTTGTACATGCATATATTTATATTTAAACTTGTATTTACATATATTTATATTTCAATTTAATATATGGATATTTGTATTTTTATTTATATTCTTATTTATATTCATATTTGAATTTATAATTATAGATATTTTTTGTATATGTAAATTATACGTCCTTATTAAACATGAAATAAAATCATTTTCTTTACAGAACCGTGTACTTAAAAAATCTTAAATCGTGTGTATTAAGATCCATAAGAACTCCACAAAATGTCCATACAAGATCTACGAATGCTCCATGAAACATCCATAAGAGCTCCACGAAATGTCCATACGAGATGTAAGAATGCTCCATGAAAAATCCATAAACGCTCCACGAAATCTCCATGCAAAATCTAAAAATGCTCCATAAAACATCCATAAGAGTTTTACGAAATGTCCATGCGCGATCTAAAATGCTCCATAAAAATCCATAAAAGCTCTACGAAATGTCCATATAAAATCTAAAATGCTCCATAAAACATCTATACAAGCTCCACGAAATGTCCATACAACAGCCAAAATGCTCCATGAGAACTCCATATAACGTTTACAGAAGCTCCATTATATATACATACAAGCTCTAATATATGTCCATGTTACCTCCGTGGAACCTCCATCATTACTTCTAATGGAGGTCCATTGGAGGTACTACAAGTAAACATTTGTATTTATTTAAATTGTGTTTGTATATATATGTGTGTATACTATCCTCCTTCTGTTAAACATTAAATGAAGCAGGAGGTCTACTTTAAAATTTCACATGGGAACATATGTCGTGTAAGGTCTTGGTTTTTTACAAAACTCTGTGCTTATATTATCTTTAATAAATTTCTACTGTACATCCATAAAAGCTTCACTAAATGTCCATACAACATCTAAGAATGCTCCATAAAGACTCAATAAAATATCTATATAAGCTCCATTTTATATCTATGCAAGCTCTATTATACGTTCATATATCATTACTTCTAATGGAGATCCACTGGAGGTACTATAAGCCATACATTTGGATTTTATGTATATAATTTGTATTTAGATTTATATGTTTGCATTTATATTTGTATATTTATATTTATATTTGTATTTGGATTTGTAAACTACCCTTCATTAAACATAAAATGATTTTACAAAATTCTGTGTACTTTTAATAAATAGGAATAGGCTCTCAAGAATAAATCAATAACTTAAAACAAGGCAATTCGAGCCGGGCGCAGTAATTAGTGCGCATATATTATTTAATCATACATTAAAACCAATAAACGAACGTTTCGGCCCCTTTTTTGGGCCATCTTCAGCGTAGTCAAACGTCGCGAGTTACATTGATCGCCGTGCGTAACAATGTGTCAATTTCCCTATCTTAGTCAAATTCGCAGTCCCTATCATATTTAATGTCGGAAAATATAAAAAAATTACGGCTTTCTTCCGTTGATCTTGGTCGCTTTCATTGAAATGCAGTCGTTTGCTCCAAAGTACACCAGGCATCTTCAAATATTTTAACTCCCAGGTTGGAAGGCCAGGAAGAATAAAGTTCGAATTATGTCCTTTGTGTGTGTCTCCATAAGGAGCGTATAGGTTTGAAGGTACCTGTGTACGTATTCCGAGCAATATGTCATTGTCGTGTGTTACTCAAATGTGGTCATAAGAAATTTAGTATCTAATTAACTTACAGATCTGATTGCAATTCTCCTCGCACAACAAAGCGTACATCGTATCAACGGTATTTTTAAATGCGACTTGTCTCGATGACTCTCCGTGTTACAATGGTAACGTTTAAACATTTTGCAAAACAAAAACAAACCGTCGGCGCTGCACGCCCGTATAGCGAGGCGAATTTTACAACAAAGTCGCGCGCGTGTATAAAATTCAAATTTTGGGGAGTTTCTCGATTATCTCTAAATATGAGCTAGGTATATTTTCCGTGTCCGTCTGCAGATTCAATGCATTTTTTTGTCTTTTAATGTACAGCATTTCAGAAATCAAGCGTTTGCTTAGGTAAGGTTCTCTATCTAAGATTTCTATTTCTTTCCAATTAAAGTCGTGATTAAGATTAACTCTATGGTCTGTTATTACTGAATTGCCCGCTGATTTCTTAGAAATGTGATTCCGATGTTCCTCCATTCTCGTTTGTAGTCGTCTGCCGGTTTGCCCCACGTATGAGGCGTCACAATTGTTGCAATTGATTTTGTAGACTACATCACTGCACATATCTTTTGGGAGGATGTCCTTCTGTACTTTTATATACGTACTCATTTTATTGAGACTAAAATATGACAACCTAACGTTAAAATTTTTAATTAAGTTTTTGAATCTTTCAGAGACTGCAGGAACATACGGAATCGTAAAGAAAGGAGTGGCTTCTTCATCTTGCTCCTCTTCGTCTTTGTCTTTTTTGTTATAGAATAAAAATTTGAGACGTTCTTGAAATATTTTAAAAATGAACTCTAATGGATAGCAGTTGTCTAAGAGAATTCTAACGGCTTTCTCTAAGTTTTTTTCATGGAATTGAGGGTGGGATAGCCAAAACACTCTGTCTATCAGACAGATAATTGTACCTCTCTTTTGACACATAGGATGTTGGGACCAGAAATTCAGATACCTTCCGGAAAACGTTGGTTTGTGGTACCAATCAAAGATTATCCGGTTATCCTCCCGAATTATCGTGACCTCTAAGAAGTTTAACCTGTTATTTTCCTCGATTTCCATCGTAAACTGGAGTCTGGGATGGAAGGAGTTGAAAACCTCCAGGGTGTGGTTAAGTGCAGAAGAAGGAGCTGCCATAGCGACATCGTCTACGTATCTATCGTAGAATGGGGGGATAAACCTTAGATTCGCAAGTGCTTTCTTTTCTAAATCCTGCATGACGATGTCTGCAGCCATGGGGGATAAAGGGGAACCCATTGGAGAGCCAAAGGTTTGTTGGTAAATTATGCCATTAAAGGTGAAGTAAGTTGAATTTAGGACCATTTTAACAGCCAAAAGGAATTCTGATTTTGGAATCTTGCAGTTTTTCGAGATGTAATCCCATCTAATGGAGATGCTCTCTAAGACCAATTCGATAGGTACATTTGTGAACAGAGAGATGACATCCAATGATATCAGTTTGAAGTCCTCGTCTAAATGTTTATTCGCATGTTTCTTCACGAATTCAAAGCTGTTGGCCACATGACTGTGCGCTTTGGGGAAGCTTTTCAACATTACCTTGTGGAGGAAGGAGGCTAAAGAGTATAGTGGGCTGTTTATAGAGGAGACTATTAACCTATATGGGCAATTCGGTTTATGGATTTTCGGGACGCCGTACGCTCTCGGTAGCACACCATCACTATAGTATATGCGTTTATAAGTAGGGATAGAGATAAATTCTGATTTTTTCCATCGTGTTAATAATTTAATTGTACAAGAGGTGAGCTTTTTTGTAGGATCTTCTGTGACAATTTTATATGTTTCTTTGTCACTCAAAAGCTGTTCTATCTTTTCGATATATCTATCCTTATCGAGAGCTACCGTTATGTTGCCTTTATCTGCACGCGTAAGAATTAAGGTTCGGGTTTTCTCTGAGAAAGTTCTTTGTTTCCGAAACTAGTTGCTTAATAGTGGTGTTGAAGTTATCATTATGTATTTGTCCCGAAAGTCCGTTGATGATCTGTGTCGACCGATTTCTTATAGCGGCCTGTGCTGCTATGGGGAACTTTTTTAGGTTGTGTTCAATGCTTTTTACAAATTCTACTGTTAGCTTGTTGGTGTTGGTGGCTGGTAAGCTGAAATTATCACCTAATTGTAGTAGACTCTGGATATTGCTAGGTATAGTGATGGATGACATGTTAATGAACCATTTCTCGTTGAGGTGTGCTATCGATGCTGGCGTTCTATTGAAATGTTCCGGGTTGACCGTTATTTTAATTTCTGAATTGACTGAATTGACATTAGAATTTAGGTTGGAAGGCTCGAATGAATATGTGCGATTCGTGTTTTCCCTGGCGGAAGAGTTTGTGGAAGAGAGGTTACAAAAATATCTTATGGTTCTAATCTCTTTTCTTTGGTTATTATGCTTTGAAACCAGAAACTCAAACTTTTTATTCAGTCTGTTGGATTGACTATTAAAAAATGAATGTAATGGGCCGTTTTGTCTGTCGAAAAATGAATTGCATACGGACAACGGAATATATCTGTATATGCAATTGTAAAGTTGTAAAATTTTAATGTGTGCTGATCTCGCTTGACAATGTGTATCTCTAAGCTCTATGTGTAGAAGTTGCCTAGTGAAACGTAATTTACAGTGTTTGAATTTTCCAATGGATCTGTAGTTTAAAAGAGTGCTTTCAAAGTTCAATAAAAAGTTCTTTAAATGTGGGGGTATAATGTTAGACCTAATACACTTACGTAAAAATTCAATTCTCACTTTGCATTTAATGAGAGTTTTCTGCCATTTAATCCACGATTTGAAAAGTTGAACCGCGGGTGCGCCATAATAATATCTAATACTTTGAAAAAATGTGTAACGCATTTTTCAGCCTGCGTGTATTAATAAATAGGAATAGGCTCTCAAGAATAAATCAATAACTTAAAACAAGGCAATTCGAGCCGGGCGCAGTAATTAGTGCGCATATATTAATTTAATCATACATTAAAACCAATAAACGAACGTTTCGGCCCCTTTTTTGGGCCATCTTCAGCGTAGTCAAACGTCGCGAGTTACATTGATCGCCGTGCGTAACAATGTGTCAATTTCGCAGTCCCTATCTTAGTCAAATTCGCAGTCCCTATCATATTTAATGTCGGAAAATATAAAAAAATTACGGCTTTCTTCCGCTGATCTTGGTCGCTCTCATTGAAATGCAGTCGTTTGCTCCAAAGTACACCAGGCATCTTCAAATATTTTAACTCCCAGGTTGGAAGGCCAGGAAGAATAAAGTTCGAATTATGTCCTTTGTGTGTGTCTCCATAAGGAGCGTATAGGTTTGAAGGTACCTGTGCACGTATTCCGAGCAATATGTCATTGTCGTGTGTTACTCAAATGTGGTCATAAGAAATTTAGTATCTAATTAACTTACAGATCTGATTGCAATTCTCCTCGCACAACAAAGCGTACATCGTATCAACGGTATTTTCAAATGCGACTTGTCTCGATGACTCTCCGTGTTACAATGGTAACGTTTAAACATTTTGCAAAACAAAAACAAACCGTCGGCGCTGCACGCCCGTATAGCGAGGCGAATTTTACAACAAAGTCGCGCGCATGTATAAAATTCAAATTTTGGGGAGTCTCTCGATTATCTCTAAATATGAGCTAGGTATATTTTCCGTGTCCGTCTGCAGATTCAATGCATTTTTTTGTCTTTTAATGTACAGCATTTCAGAAATCAAGCGTTTGCTTAGGTAAGGTTCTCTATCTAAGATTTCTATTTCTTTCCAATTAAAGTCGTGATTAAGATTAACTCTATGGTCTGTTATTACTGAATTGCCCGCTGATTTCTTAGAAATGTGATTCCGATGTTCCTCCATTCTCGTTTGTAGTCGTCTGCCGGTTTGCCCCACGTATGAGGCGTCACAATTGTTGCAATTGATTTTGTAGACTACATCACTGCACATATCTTTTGGGAGGATGTCCTTCTGTACTTTTATATACGTACTCATTTTATTGAGACTAAAATATGACAACCTAACGTTAAAATTTTTAATTAAGTTTTTGAATCTTTCAGAGACTGCAGGAACATACGGAATCGTAAAGAAAGGAGTGGCTTCTTCATCTTGCTCCTCTTCGTCTTTGTCTTTTTTGTTATAGAATAAAAATTTGAGACGTTCTTGAAATATTTTAAAAATGAACTCTAATGGATAGCAGTTGTCTAAGAGAATTCTAACGGCTTTCTCTAAGTTTTTTTCATGGAATTGAGGGTGGGATAGCCAAAACACTCTGTCTATCAGACAGATAATTGTACCTCTCTTTTGACACATAGGATGTTGGGACCAGAAATTCAGATACCTTCCGGAAAACGTTGGTTTGTGGTACCAATCAAAGATTATCCGGTTATCCTCCCGAATTATCGTGACCTCCAAGAAGTTTAACCTGTTATTTTCCTCGATTTCCATCGTAAACTGGAGTCTGGGATGGAAGGAGTTGAAAACCTCCAGGGTGTGGTTAAGTGCAGAAGAAGGAGCTGCCATAGCGACGTCGTCTACGTATCTATCGTAGAATGGGGGGATAAACCTTAGATTCGCAAGTGCTTTCTTTTCTAAATCCTGCATGACGATGTCTGCAGCCATGGGGGATAAAGGGGAACCCATTGGAGAGCCAAAGGTTTGTTGGTAAATTATGCCATTAAAGGTGAAGTAAGTTGAATTTAGGACCATTTTAACAGCCAAAAGGAATTCTGATTTTGGAATCTTGCAGTTTTTCGAGATGTAATCCCATCTAATGGAGATGCTCTCTAAGACCAATTCGATAGGTACATTTGTGAACAGAGAGATGACATCCAATGATATCAGTTTGAAGTCCTCGTCTAAATGTTTATTCGCATGTTTCTTCACGAATTCAAAGCTGTTGGCCACATGACTGTGCGCTTTGGGGAAGCTTTTCAACATTACCTTGTGGAGGAAGGAGGCTAAAGAGTATAGTGGGCTGTTTATAGAGGAGACTATTAACCTATATGGGCAATTCGGTTTATGGATTTTCGGGACGCCGTACGCTCTCGGTAGCACACCATCACTATAGTATATGCGTTTATAAGTAGGGATAGAGATAAATTCTGATTTTTTCCATCGTGTTAATAATTTAATTGTACAAGAGGTGAGCTTTTTTGTAGGATCTTCTGTGACAATTTTATATGTTTCTTTGTCACTCAAAAGCTGTTCTATCTTTTCGATATATCTATCCTTATCGAGAGCTACCGTTATGTTGCCTTTATCTGCACGCGTAAGAATTAAGTTCGGGTTTTCTCTGAGAAAGTTCTTTGTTTCCGAAACTAGTTGCTTAATAGTGGTGTTGAAGTTATCATTATGTATTTGTCCCGAAAGTCCGTTGATGATCTGTGTCGACCGATTTCTTATAGCGGCCTGTGCTGCTATGGGGAACTTTTTTAGGTTGTGTTCAATGCTTTTTACAAATTCTACTGTTAGCTTGTTGGTGTTGGTGGCTGGTAAGCTGAAATTATCACCTAATTGTAGTAGACTCTGGATATTGCTAGGTATAGTGATGGATGACATGTTAATGAACCATTTCTCGTTGAGGTGTGCTATCGATGCTGGCGTTCTATTGAAATGTTCCGGGTTGACCGTTATTTTAATTTCTGAATTGACTGAATTGACATTAGAATTTAGGTTGGAAGGCTCGAATGAATATGTGCGATTCGTGTTTTCCCTGGCGGAAGAGTTTGTGGAAGAGAGGTTACAAAAATATCTTATGGTTCTAATCTCTTTTCTTTGGTTATTATGCTTTGAAACCAGAAACTCAAACTTTTTATTCAGTCTGTTGGATTGACTATTAAAAAATGAATGTAATGGGCCGTTTTGTCTGTCGAAAAATGAATTGCATACGGACAACGGAATATATCTGTATATGCAATTAGTAAAGTTGTAAAATTTTAATGTGTGCTGATCTCGCTTGACAATGTGTATCTCTAAGCTCTATGTGTAGAAGTTGCCTAGTGAAACGTAATTTACAGTGTTTGAATTTTCCAATGGATCTGTAGTTTAAAAGAGTGCTTTCAAAGTTCAATAAAAAGTTCTTTAAATGTGGGGGTATAATGTTAGACCTAATACACTTACGTAAAAATTCAATTCTCACTTTGCATTTAATGAGAGTTTTCTGCCATTTAATCCACGATTTGAAAAGTTGAACCGCGGGTGCGCCATAATAATATCTAATACTTTGAAAAAATGTGTAACGCATTTTTCAGCCTGCGTGTATTAATAAATAGGAATAGGCTCTCAAGAATAAATCAATAACTTAAAACAAGGCAATTCGAGCCGGGCGCAGTAATTAGTGCGCATATATTAATTTAATCATACATTAAAACCATAAACGAACGTTTCGGCCCCTTTTTTGGGCCATCTTCAGCGTAGTCAAACGTCGCGAGTTACATTGATCGCCGTGCGTAACAATGTGTCAATTTCGCAGTCCCTATCTTAGTCAAATTCGCAGTCCCTATCATATTTAATGTCGGAAAATATAAAAAAATTACGGCTTTCTTCCGTTGATCTTGGTCGCTTTCATTGAAATGCAGTCGTTTGCTCCAAAGTACACCAGGCATCTTCAAATATTTTAACTCCCAGGTTGGAAGGCCAGGAAGAATAAAGTTCGAATTATGTCCTTTGTGTGTGTCTCCATAAGGAGCGTATAGGTTTGAAGGTACCTGTGTACGCATTCCGAGCAATATGTCATTGTCGTGTGTTACTCAAATGTGGTCATAAGAAATTTAGTATCTAATTAACTTACAGATCTGATTGCAATTCTCCTCGCACAACAAAGCGTACATCGTATCAACGGTATTTTCAAATGCGACTTGTCTCGATGACTCTCCGTGTTACAATGGTAACGTTTAAACATTTTGCAAAACAAAAACAAACCGTCGGCGCTGCACGCCCGTATAGCGAGGCGAATTTTACAACAAAGTCGCGCGCATGTATAAAATTCAGATTTTGGGGAGTCTTCTCGATTATCTCTAAAGGTATATTTTCCGTGTCCGTCTGCAGATTCAATGCATTTTTTTGTCTTTTAATGTACAGCATTTCAGAAATCAAGCGTTTGCTTAGGTAAGGTTCTCTATCTAAGATTTCTATTTCTTTCCAATTAAAGTCGTGATTAAGATTAACTCTATGGTCTGTTATTACTGAATTGCCCGCTGATTTCTTAGAAATGTGATTCCGATGTTCCTCCATTCTCGTTTGTAGTCGTCTGCCGGTTTGCCCCACGTATGAGGCGTCACAATTGTTGCAATTGATTTTGTAGACTACATCACTGCACATATCTTTTGGGAGGATGTCCTTCTGTACTTTTATATACGTACTCATTTTATTGAGACTAAAATATGACAACCTAACGTTAAAATTTTTAATTAAGTTTTTGAATCTTTCAGAGACTGCAGAACATACGGAATCGTAAAGAAAGGAGTGGTTTCTTCATCTTGCTCCTCTTCGTCTTTATCTTTTTTGTTATAGAATAAAAATTTGAGACGTTCTTGAAATATTTTAAAAATGAACTCTAATGGATAGCAGTTGTCTAAGAGAATTCTAACGGCTTTCTCTAAGTTTTTTTCATGGAATTGAGGGTGGGATAGCCAAAACACTCTGTCTATCAGACAGATAATTGTACCTCTCTTTTGACACATAGGATGTTGGGACCAGAAATTCAGATACCTTCCGGAAAACGTTGGTTTGTGGTACCAATCAAAGATTATCCGGTTATCCTCCCGAATTATCGTGACCTCTAAGAAGTTTAACCTGTTATTTTCCTCGATTTCCATCGTAACTGGAGTCTGGGATGGAAGGAGTTGAAAACCTCCAGGGTGTGGTTAAGTGCAGAAGAAGGAGCTGCCATAGCGACATCGTCTACGTATCTATCGTAGAATGGGGGGATAAACCTTAGATTCGCAAGTGCTTTCTTTTCTAAATCCTGCATGACGATGTCTGCAGCCATGGGGGATAAAGGGGAACCCATTGGAGAGCCAAAGGTTTGTTGGTAAATTATGCCATTAAAGGTGAAGTAAGTTGAATTTAGGACCATTTTAACAGCCAAAAGGAATTCTGATTTTGGAATCTTGCAGTTTTTCGAGATGTAATCCCATCTAATGGAGATGCTCTCTAAGACCAATTCGATAGGTACATTTGTGAACAGAGAGATGACATCCAATGATATCAGTTTGAAGTCCTCGTCTAAATGTTTATTCGCATGTTTCTTCACGAATTCAAAGCTGTTGGCCACATGACTGTGCGCTTTGGGGAAGCTTTTCAACATTACCTTGTGGAGGAAGGAGGCTAAAGAGTATAGTGGGCTGTTTATAGAGGAGACTATTAACCTATATGGGCAATTCGGTTTATGGATTTTCGGGACGCCGTACGCTCTCGGTAGCACACCATCACTATAGTATATGCGTTTATAAGTAGGGATAGAGATAAATTCTGATTTTTTCCATCGTGTTAATAATTTAATTGTACAAGAGGTGAGCTTTTTTTGTAGGATCTTCTGTGACAATTTTATATGTTTCTTTGTCACTCAAAAGCTGTTCTATCTTTTCGATATATCTATCCTTATCGAGAGCTACCGTTATGTTGCCTTTATCTGCACGCGTAAGAATTAAGTTCGGGTTTTCTCTGAGAAAGTTCTTTGTTTCCGAAACTAGTTGCTTAATAGTGGTGTTGAAGTTATCATTATGTATTTGTCCCGAAAGTCCGTTGATGATCTGTGTCGACCGATTTCTTATAGCGGCCTGTGCTGCTATGGGGAACTTTTTTAGGTTGTGTTCAATGCTTTTTACAAATTCTACTGTTAGCTTGTTGGTGTTGGTGGCTGGTAAGCTGAAATTATCACCTAATTGTAGTAGACTCTGGATATTGCTAGGTATAGTGATGGATGACATGTTAATGAACCATTTCTCGTTGAGGTGTGCTATCGATGCTGGCGTTCTATTGAAATGTTCCGGGTTGACCGTTATTTTAATTTCTGAATTGACTGAATTGACATTAGAATTTAGGTTGGAAGGCTCGAATGAATATGTGCGATTCGTGTTTTCCCTGGCGGAAGAGTTTGTGGAAGAGAGGTTACAAAAATATCTTATGGTTCTAATCTCTTTTCTTTGGTTATTATGCTTTGAAACCAGAAACTCAAACTTTTTATTCAGTCTGTTGGATTGACTATTAAAAAATGAATGTAATGGGCCGTTTTGTCTGTCGAAAAATGAATTGCATACGGACAACGGAATATATCTGTATATGCAATTAGTAAAGTTGTAAAATTTTAATGTGTGCTGATCTCGCTGACAATGTGTATCTCTAAGCTCTATGTGTAGAAGTTGCCTAGTGAAACGTAATTTACAGTGTTTGAATTTTCCAATGGATCTGTGTTTAAAAGAGTGCTTTCAAAGTTCAATAAAAATTCTTTAAATGTGGGGGTATAATGTTAGACCTAATGCACTTACGTAAAATTCATTCTCACTTTGCATTAATAGAGAGTTCTTCTGCCATTT
>JASTWQ010001074.1:7500-37152 GCA_035220615.1 Leptothorax acervorum
TGCGAACATTCACATCCGTGTACGAAACAAAGGACAATCACGCGGGAGAATACGTTATATTCTCACAACGACCGGTGACACCCATGTTGCGGGCGGAATTTCGTGGTTATTCGAAATATTGTCAATTTACACGCGACATACGAACATTGTGATATACGATAGCGGTGATACACCACGAGTGACTGTAAATCATCGTTGATCGAACTGAATGACTATTTATTCTACATTTATTGAATAAATATTTTGTTATACAAAAGTGATATCCTTAGTGTCTGAAATCATTCGACGATATCCTGTGACCTGTCCTGAGTCACCTTCTAAGCGGTAGATACATGCGAGATCACCGTTCCTACAAATAAATTAAGTGCGAGTAAATGCACGTTAATTACGTTATACGTATACGGTATACGAGACTTACCTGAGATTCTGCGACGATCCTGCTGATGTTTCATCCGTGACGATCCAGTGGTCCTGAGCATCGTTGGTAGTAAGCGGCTTCTACGAAGGAGGTCCATCCGTGAGATACGATACAGCGAGCGGCCAGCAGCAGTCCGGAACACCTGAAACAAAGAAAAAGGGGAATTAGTCGACAGATACGGTTAGTAGTATACTTACCTTTCTCGGTTTAACGGGTAAAATCGAGTGGCGACCGTGTTTCACGAATTTTCAAGATTTTGGGAACATTAAATGAATGAGTCGTATCACGCGTAACTTCCCATGCCCGGTTACAGTGTATTAGCCTGCGTAGAATAGATAATTTACTCTCAAGTCCACAACTCCGAGCAAAGAACCTGCGACCCGTCTAAACAACGCTTACCGGCCAGCGAGACGGTAGAATTATACTGTTACTAGCCAAATTACCCGTTACGCGAAGTAATACGTGTAATTAATGGCGACCGTGACAGGACTCGAGTAACCTCGTCCGTATATTGAATAAATTTTGCCTGTCACGATTCGCACATTATTCGGAGAATTAATGGCGACCGTGACAGGACTCGATAATCTCATCCGAGTGTTAAATAAATATTGCCTGTCACTATTCGCACAGTGATTCGGAGAATTAATGGCGTTACGCTGACAGGACGCGATAGTCCCGTTCGCGCATAAAAGTATAATTAAATAAAGTGAATAAACATTATTTTTGCGACCGTGGTAAATAATTTCTTTTTCGAGGTAGTTTGTGACTACATACATAGACTAACCGACAAACGTCGCGAGAACGTGCGGATAAGTGTCGCGAGATCCGTAGTGATTTTTTACAATCGCGTCACTAGAAACGCGCGGACGTGTGTCAGAGTTGTCTGTTGAGAGTGAATTATACGCAAATAGGCAGAATAGGGCCGAAACGAAGTAAGCGTGTTAGAAAATATTGCACACCGAGAGCCGATAGAATGGCTACCGTGCCACGTTCTCCCGTATTGCCCATTGCTCAGCGAACCAGATCGCGAAACGCATCTGGGAGCAGGGATACGGAACGCGAAAATGCGATATTATTAGCCGATAGCGAACACAATGAGAATCTGTTACAAATAACGGATTCGACAAACGCACCGGTTAACTTGAGTCGCGAACGCGAAAACGTCGATATAAATGCGGCGGAAAATGAAGCGCAGTTGTATCAACAGATCCAAGAGTTAACGCAACAATTGGAGATACTTAGGGCACAAATGCGGCAACAGAGACGCGAATCTGTCAATACCCAGAACACAGAATCGGACCGACCGTCGAATCACGATAGGAAAACAATCGATCCGAATGCGTGTGAGATAGGTGTAGCGCCGAATAACGCCGTGTTAGATTTAGTCCCGATGCGCGTAAGACTACCCAGAGGGGGGTGGCTAAAAAATCCCTTCGACGAGCTCAATTTTCGCGGTAAGACAGACAGCCAGAATCCAATTAGATTTCTCGACAAGTTTGAAAAACTCGCGAGATACGAGGCAGTCCCCGAGGACGAACAGCTGTGTTATTTCGGTAGATGTATGAAAGGCGCAGCGGCCCAATGGTTCGAGCTGCAATACGCGGAAGATATTGAGCAGATAAAGTGTCTCTTTAGACAACATTTTTGGGGCACTCAAGCCCAGATGAGATTCCGACAAATGATTTATTTCGGTAGATTCAAGTCAGGAGGCATGTCCATGACTGAATACGCGTTAAATTTAGCTCGTCAAGCGAAAACGCTGACACCACCTATGACCGACGACGAGATCATACAAACCGTTCGTGAGCATTTCGATGCGGACATCACGCGGGAGCTCAGACCGTCGGTGGTGCGTAACGTGAGCGAATTTATCGCCATGTTGGATACTCTCGAAAATGAGAGAGAAACGCGTAGATTGCGCGCGGACGCGCGTAGATCGAGCGATAGGCGTGATACTCGTCAGCCGAGTGGTAAAGAATCAGCGACGACGCCGAGTCGACAAAACGCAAACGCGCGAAAAGATTTCCGTGACGACAAACTTCCTAGGCGTGATGCGACGAGAAATTCGCCGTTTAAGAAATCCGCGGGATGGAAGAGATCGGAATCACCCGACGCGGCGCGTAAAGACAAAGAAGGCGTGGGAATCGTTGAACTGCCGAATACGAGCGACGAGGACGCGAAACCAAAAGAAACGCGATATTCGCGTGAAAAATCGGACAACCGTAGATGGAAATCCGGAAACAATAAGAATTTCTCGTCGAATCGCGAGCGTTACGCCGACAAGGATCGCGGACGTAAGGTTGCAGCGATCACGGCGGGCGACGCTGACGAGAAGCTTAAAAAGATAGCGATCGCGAGAGCGATGATTCCCGCGAGAGCGAGGATAGAAAATGTAATGCGATAACGCGTGAGCAAGAGGCGAGCGCGGAAACGAGTGAATATCCGTTGAACATCATACGTACCCGAGAAATCATATCCGAATTGGATGAGGAAATGATCGCGGAACAGAGACAGAAGGCTGTATTAGATGAATTGCCGATGATTGAAATGACGTTCAATCAGACGAAAATCAAAGCATTGATAGATACGGGTTCACAAATAACGGCCATAACGAAAACTTATTTCGATAATTTACGTGAGACGGGTGTATACGTGGATGTTCAACCGATAAAAAAATTCGCGTTGAAAGGGGCGTTCTCCGAGCGAGGAACGACCGTAGTGTCAAAGGCGCGAATTATGTTCATGTATCGCGATAAAAGATATATACATGAATTTTACGTTGTCGAAAGATTAGCGTTCGACATAGTGCTTGGTATAGATTTTCAGATGCGCTATAGCATGCTGCTGTCATGCGATGAAAATATAGACGTCAAATTTAGGAAGTCTATACACTCGCACGCGAGCGTGAATTTGATTAGAAGCGAAGACGCGAATGCGAAGCTCGATGAAATTCTCGACGAGCATAAAAGCATGTTTAACGGTAAATTAGGTAGAGCGATAGGTTACGAGCATAAAATCGAGATGTCATCGACAAAGCCGTATAAACGCAAAACTTACCCGATACCGGAAAAACATTTGGATCGAGTGAGGAAATATATTAGGGAGTTAGTAGAACAGGGAGTCGTGAAGAAACAGGCGACGCAATATGTTAATCCATTGGTGGTGGTCGTGAAAAAAAATGGCGATATACGTTTGTGTCTCGACGCGCGCGAGATTAATAAACACATGCGTAATGACCACGCGCAACCACCGACCATCGAGGACGTATTTAGACGCGTTGGCCGAAAACGATATTTCTCTACTCTCGATATATCTAATGCATTTTGGCAAATTCCTCTGGAGAAAACCTCGAGACAATATACAGGCTTTCTTTTCGACGGGCAGACATACGTTTTCCTACGTATGCCCTTCGGTCTAAAGACGGCCGGTGCTTCGTTTACACGCGCGATGGATAACGCGCTAGGTGTAAACGAATTTACCACTATTTACTTGGATGATGTATTAATCGCATCCGAGACATTAGAGGAACATCTCTATCACATTGATTTCGTGTTAACGAAACTTGAGCGAGCAGGATTCAAGTTAAATCGCGAAAAATGCGAATTCCTGCGTAGCGAAATAAAGTTTTTGGGCCATACGTTTAGCGAGATTAAAGCGGAGATAAATGACGAAACGCGTATAGCGATAGCATCCTTCGAAAGGCCTACCAATAAAAAATCCGTTCAATCATTTTTGGGCCTGGTGAATTGGGATAGACGATTCATTAAAAACCTCGCCAGATTGACTAAACCATTGGAGGGTCTATTGAAGAAGGGCCAGAAATTTATTTGGGCGCGTGAGCATCAGGAAGCTTTCAATCAGATCAAGCAAGCGTTCCAAGAGGCACCTGAACTTTATCTGATTCAACCGGGATACTCGTTTGGTATCTACGTAGATGCGGCTAGATCAGGTTTAGGCGCTAGATTGTACCAATACGATAAAAATTCCGAGGAAAACAAACAAACGGTAGCATACGCTAGTCGTAGTTTAAAAGGCGCAGAACTAAATTACACCACTACCGAGCTAGAGTGCTTAGCGTTAATTTTCGCGTTGCGAAAATGGTATACTTTGTTGATGGGACGTCATGTTAAGGTCCATACCGACCATCAGGCGTTACAATTTCTCAGCACTTGCGTCAACAATAACGGTCGTATTGCTAGATGGTTCAGATTCATGCAGGAATTTGACCTCGATATCGTACATTTACCTGGCAAAGATAACGCTATAGCGGATACTTTGTCGAGACGACACGTTCACGGTGATCCAACGTGCGAAACAAAACGAATAGCGATTATCCGTAATCCTAGAGAGGGTATAGATACAACGTCGTGGGTAGATGTTATAAAAAATGCGCAATTGAATGACGAACAGTTGCAACAGCAGGCGCGAGATAATCCCGATAACGTATACGAAAGAGACGGTGTAATGCGCGTTAAACACAATGAGAGCGATAGAGTCGCGTTACCGCGAAAGGTAACGTGGAAAATCGCGAAGGAAATTCACCGATTAATAATACACTTTGGTACCGACAAAGTGCTCGAATTCTTAAAAAGTTACTTTCACGGAGCAAATTTCGATAGAATTGCGCGAGACGTAGTGGCGTCGTGCGAAATTTGTCAGGCAACAAAGTACTATACGAGACCCACGGTGGGCACCGAGTACTATGAGTTACCGGATGCACCGGGCGATACTTTGTCCCTAGACATATTCGGTCCGTTACCGAGAACCGGTTACGGATACAAATATCTATTGGTTGTAATGGATCAGTTTTCAAAATTCGTAAAACTCTATCCGATGAAGGATCAAAAGTTAGATACGATCATCGAGATCTTGAGTAATGAATTTTTTCGAGATATCGGTATACCTAGGGCGATTCTAACCGACAACGGAGGACAGTTTATAACAGCTCGATGGCGTAATTTTGCGCGAGAAAAGGGTTTCGATCCTCGCAAAACGTCACCGTACAATCCACAGTCCAATCCGGTTGAGCGTGTTATGCGTGAATTAGGGCGAATAATGCGAGCGTATGCGAGCGATCGTCAACACGCGTGGCACAGAATAGTAGATCGCGCCGAAGAAGTGTTAAATGATACGACTCATTCATCGACCGGGTTTACACCGCGCGAGTTGAACAGCGGCGAAATTGGTAGATTGACCATAGACCCGAGACTAATTCCCCTCGACGTCGAGGAGATCACGTGGCGTGAGAAGATCGAAGCGGCGAGACAACGTCTAGCCGAGGCAGCGCAGAAGCGAAAGCGACAAGCGGACAAACATGGCACAGCGCAGTATCGCGAGGGTCAATTAGTGTGGATTAAACTCCACCGTAGATCCGACGCGAGCCGTAGATTAACGAGGAAGATACACCTCGTATACGAAGGACCGTATCGCGTTCAGCGAGAGATACGACGAAACGCCTATCTCATCGAAGAACTGGACGGACAGGCGATCGGGGTATACAACGCGCGCCAATTGAGACCGCATCGCGAGGCGCGTCTCGAGGAAGACAACGAGGAAGACAACGAGGAAGCCGCGAATGACGGGGAGCCGTCCGGCGACGAGGAAAACGAACCATCAGTCATGAACGACGGGGAGCCAGAAGCCGACGAGCGTGCCGTAGTCGAGATCGACGGGGAGCCATCCGACGTCGACGACGAGACACTCAGCCAACCGATGACAATTACCGACGACGAGGAGGAGGAAAGCCAGCCAACCGCGATTTCCGATGAAGATGACGACCATGAGATCGCATATATGAATCTCATGACGATGGAAACTGCGAGAGCCAAAGAAGATGCCGGGACAAGTCCAGAAGTTGCGAGCCGAAGTGATAACAATGACGGAGGGGCTCGTGAGGCGAGAAACGATGCCACATATACCAAACACGAGCAAATCAACCGATCAACGGAAGCGAACGACCGAGGAGCAACGGCAGATGGCGAAAACAGTTCCAAAAGTTACGAAAAGGAATTTCGCGAAAAGGGCGAAAATTCGAAGAAATCACGGATCAAGAGATCCGCGAGGGCCGATTTAGTCGTGGAACATCGGGAAGAAACCATCCAGATGAGATACGCGACTCAGCCGAAGGATGTTGAAAATTTCACAACACAGGGCACCGGGTGCATAAATTACGGCACTGACCTAGAAATTTTCACTTCGCGGACAATTACCAGTAACAGGGGTGACATTCGGACAACGACCGACGCAAGGGGAACAATTTCCCTGAAGCACGGGGCCCCAAGCCGAAGAACACATCCCTGGGCTTCGCCCTATATAAGGAGGGGAGCCACGGCAGGAGCATCAGTCGATCTCCAGACGCCGAAGAGCGAACATCGTGCGATCTTCGTGAAAATGGAGAAAGGCCACGAGAGTGATACGCCGAGCACGGCGGAAATGAACTTAGCGGAAAATTTGGCAATCTTCGAGCGCTACTGCCGTTTTCGTGCCGAAGTCGAGCGAAAACGGGATATAGCGAGAAAACTTGAGGAGCGCGTGCGCGCACTACCCACACAGATCGACTTTAGTGAACAGGCAATAGAACGCCTGCGCGAGGAGAATGACGCGCTGACGCGCGCCATGTCCGAATTTGAGGCGATCGACGCAGGCGTACCGATTCAGCCGAGAGGCCAGCCGATATTGGATGCGATCACCGGCAGACAACGGGGTACCGTCGCGTTCGAGGCAACTGTTTGCCCGGGGCCCGGTGAAACGATGCAGAGCCTACAACCGCTCCAAATTACCGTCGGACTCGCTGAAGGGAGCGTGGCGGTGAAAGCCGTGACGCACGATCCGGTGGAAATCCCGGACATGGACGATGACCGATGCTCGCTGGCATCGTCGATCGTCGTGCGCGATAACGGAATGCCACGCACGCCGCGGTACGAGCCCGAGATCGTCGCACCGACTGAGGAACCGATCGGGGAGACAGCGATTGCCACGTCCACCCCTCTGAAGCAGGCCCAAGGGGAAGTGCCGCAGGCGTCACCAGCTTCCACTGCAACGGGAAGTTGGCGCACTCCGAACGAACGTGCGCCATATTATGACCTCATCGAGGAGATTCTGGCACGCCCACCCAGCGCCAGTGGTACCACGGAGGGACAGCTCGACTGTCAAATGGTCGAGGTATCGACGAGATCCACGTGGAGGAGGGCGAATAGGCAACCGAGAGCGTGAACGACGTCGCACGAGCCTAGCCCGTTCACGATCAGCAACACCGGCTCACAGTTCACCCTGCCCTTCGCCACGAGAGACTCGCGACGAAGAGCAGACGGGGAGAATGCAGCCGGATGAGGCTGCAGCGGTGCCGCCAGAGACGAGGCCGCAGGAAGGTGAGGCAGAGTAAGTCTCCGAGCTCTCCAGCATGCGTTTCCTCGCGTTCAATGTCGTTCGCGTGGCATTGTTCTATTATTATTTTCTTTTGTCACGTAAAGGTATAATACCTAAATATATTTATTTTCTATCGTTTGTATATATATATACATTTATATAAAGATGCGCGTCGTTCATGTCGTTTAGATGTTAAGCTAATTAATACTAAGTTGCGTTTCGTTCGATAATGCGAGCGTCCATAAGAGCTAACGACATAAGTAGAACATATATATAATCTCACATAGAGACAGACACGCCAAGCGCGGCGTAGATTAGATTGGTTTGGTGCCGGCCACCGCGTCCGACACCTATTATACAATTTCCAGTTTTCTTTTGGTTTTCCCCATGCGAGTAATTTTCTTTTATTTTCGGGTTTACGTTCGATGATAGACGAACAGCGTGTAAGCATATACAAAAGGGGAAAAACCCGTGATTCAGCGTTAAAATAGTATCAGCGTGTATCTTGATCGCGCTCACGACCAAGTGCGTCGCGTGTACAGGGAAACTACTCTGTAGATACGATCCGGTGAAATAAACAATACCAACGCGTTCTTTGGACGTCAATTAAGACGTTGATAAGGGTCATTTAGAATTTCGACCGACCAAAAGCTAGATTCTTGTTCGAACTTAGTACGAACAAACGGCCAACGGCGATGGCCTAGTAGGGTCCCAAATAGCATATATACCGAGTTTCACCCTGATCCGACCGGGACATAGCCAACTTCCGGTTCAGACATCTTCTTCAGGAACAAACAACGGGGATCGACTAATTGAGTCCCTGGGAACCCAGCGAAGCGACTCCCGTCGTTCTCCGAGCCCTGAACAAGGAAGTCGACCTGGGGATCATCCACGAGGAAAACACCTATATAGGGGTGATCGCGAGACCCTAGCGAGAGCATCCGTCAAGGTCCCGTGCGAATCCAATGGTCCAATGACCAGATCGTTGTTCAGAGTGTATTTTGAGAAATAAAGACTTCGAACGTTCCTATTAGGTCTTAAATAACGTTAATATAGCGTTCCCGTTGAAGCCGCATCGTTCAAAGGCCAACTTCCGGTTCGAGCGTCATCACCGGGAAAACGCGTCATTTCCCGTGATATTAGATCATAAGAATCATCTGTATCAAAGAGCGACCGTTCTACATCTCTAAATAACGAAATTACGTTGTACCTGTAAATTCATGCATAATCATGTTATATGTCATATGAGAATCTTCGAATAAATATATTCAAAGATAGTTTCCAGCATTTGCGAGGATATAAGAGACAGTCGTGCGAAATTCCGACGTGTTTGTCGGACTTATCGATTTCCTGCGTAGCGACGATCAGGCGATATGACGTCATCATCACTCGAGACAAACAAGAGTGGGGGTACCGCGTAGGATGGGGATGTGCGACGTAGCGAGCGAGCGTTCACGGTCAGTCGTCCGGGAGATCTCTAAGAGACAACTTACTACACGAAACTGTCAAGTATTCGCGAACGTTCTCGAAACATAGAATCTCTATACAACCGGGGAGACCCGCGTACGGAGCGATATCCGGAAATATCACGTATCGTTGATAAGTGCGTGCGACTTGTAACGAATAGTGCGAACATTCACATCCGTGTACGAAACAAAGGACAATCACGCGGGAGAATACGTTATATTCTCACAACGACCGGTGACACCCATGTTGCGGGCGGAATTTCGTGGTTATTCGAAATATTGTCAATTTACACGCGACATACGAACATTGTGATATACGATAGCGGTGATACACCACGAGTGACTGTAAATCATCGTTGATCGAACTGAATGACTATTTATTCTACATTTATTGAATAAATATTTTGTTATACAAAAGTGATATCCTTAGTGTCTGAAATCATTCGACGATATCCTGTGACCTGTCCTGAGTCACCTTCTAAGCGGTAGATACATGCGAGATCACCGTTCCTACAAATAAATTAAGTGCGAGTAAATGCACGTTAATTACGTTATACGTATACGGTATACGAGACTTACCTGAGATTCTGCGACGATCCTGCTGATGTTTCATCCGTGACGATCCAGTGGTCCTGAGCATCGTTGGTAGTAAGCGGCTTCTACGAAGGAGGTCCATCCGTGAGATACGATACAGCGAGCGGCCAGCAGCAGTCCGGAACACCTGAAACAAAGAAAAAGGGGAATTAGTCGACAGATACGGTTAGTAGTATACTTACCTTTCTCGGTTTAACGGGTAAAATCGAGTGGCGACCGTGTTTCACGAATTTTCAAGATTTTCGGAAGATTAAATGAATGAGTCGTATCACGCGTAACTTCCCGTGCCCGGTTACAACCTAACCTAACCTTGCAGCCGGATGAGGCTGCAGCGGTGCCGCCAGAGACGAGGCCGCAGGAAGGTGAGGCAGAGTAAGTCTCCGAGCTCTCCTAGCATGCGTTTCCTCGCGTTCAATGTCGTTCGCGTGGCATTGTTCTATTATTATTTTCTTTTGTCAGCGTAAAGGTATAATACCTAAATATATTTATTTTCTATCGTTTGTATATATATATACATTTATATAAAGATGCGCGTCGTTCATGTCGTTTAGATGTTAAGCTAATTAATACTAAGTTGCGTTTGTGACGTTTCGATAATGCGAGCGTCCATAAGAGCTAACGACATAAGTAGAACATATATATAATCTCACATAGAGACAGACACGCCAAGCGCGGCGTAGATTAGATTGGTTTGGTGCCGGCCACCGCGTCCGACACCTATTATACAATTTCCAGTTTTCTTTTGGTTTTCCCCATGAGAGTAATTTTCTTTTATTTTCGGGTTTACGTTCGATGATAGACGAACAGCGTGTAAGCATATACAAAAGGGGAAAAACCCGTGATTCAGCGTTAAAATAGTATCAGCGTGTATCTTGATCGCGCTCACGACCAAGTGCGTCGCGTGTACAGGGAAACTACTCTGTAGATACGATCCGGTGAAATAAACAATACCAACGCGTTCTTTGGACGTCAATTAAGACGTTGATAAGGGTCATTTAGAATTTCGACCGACCAAAAGCTAGATTCTTGTTCGAACTTAGTACGAACAAACGGCCAACGGCGATGGCCTAGTAGGGTCCCAAATAGCATATATACCGAGTTTCACCCTGATCCGACCGGGACATAGCCAACTTCCGGTTCAGACATCTTCTTCAGGAACAAACAACGGGGATCGACTAATTGAGTCCCTGGGAACCCAGCGGAGCGACTCCCGTCGTTCTCCGAGCCCTGAACAAGGAAGTCGACCTGGGGATCATCCACGAGGAAAACACCTATATAGGGGTGATCGCGAGACCCTAGCGAGAGCATCCGTCAAGGTCCCGTGCGAATCCAATGGTCCAATGACCAGATCGTTGTTCAGAGTGTATTTTGAGAAATAAAGACTTCGAACGTTCCTATTAGATCTTAAATAACGTTAATATAGCGTTCCCGTTGAAGCCGCATCGTTCAAAGGCCAACTTCCGGTTCGAGCGTCATCACCGGGAAAACGCGTCATTTCCCGTGATATTAGATCATAAGAATCATCTGTATCAAAGAGCGACCGTTCTACATCTCTAAATAACGAAATTACGTTGTACCTGTAAATTCATGCATAATCATGTTATATGTCATATGAGAATCTTCGAATAAATATATTCAAAGATAGTTTCCAGCATTTGCGAGGATATAAGAGACAGTCGTGCGAAATTCCGACGTGTTTGTCGGACTTATCGATTTCCTGCGTAGCGACGATCAGGCGATATGACGTCATCATCACTCGAGACAAACAAGAGTGGGGGTACTGCGTAGGATGGGGATGTGCGACGTAGCGAGCGAGCGTTCACGGTCAGTCCGCCGGGAGAGCTCGTACAGCTAACACAAATTGACGTGTCATAGAAGTTCTCGATACAACCGGGGAGACCCGCGTACGGAGCGATATCCGGTACAACGCGAATATTATATATTACGCGAACAAGTGAAGCTAGTGCGATATATACGTACATAGATAACGGTCAGTCGTCCGGGAGATCTCTAAGAGACAACTTACTACACGAAACTGTCAAGTATTCGCGAACGTTCTCGAAACATAGAATCTCTATACAACCGGGGAGACCCGCGTACGGAGCGATATCCGGAAATATCACGTATCGTTGATAAGTGCGTGCGACTTGTAACGAATAGTGCGAACATTCACATCCGTGTACGAAACAAAGGACAATCACGCGGGAGAATACGTTATATTCTCACAACGACCGGTGACACCCATGTTGCGGGCGGAATTTCGTGGTTATTCGAAATATTGTCAATTTACACGCGACATACGAACATTGTGATATACGATAGCGGTGATACACCACGAGTGACTGTAAATCATCGTTGATCGAACTGAATGACTATTTATTCTACATTTATTGAATAAATATTTTGTTATACAAAAGTGATATCCTTAGTGTCTGAAATCATTCGACGATATCCTGTGACCTGTCCTGAGTCACCTTCTAAGCGGTAGATACATGCGAGATCACCGTTCCTACAAATAAATTAAGTGCGAGTAAATGCACGTTAATTACGTTATACGTATACGGTATACGAGACTTACCTGAGATTCTGCGACGATCCTGCTGATGTTTCATCCGTGACGATCCAGTGGTCCTGAGCATCGTTGGTAGTAAGCGGCTTCTACGAAGGAGGTCCATCCGTGAGATACGATACAGCGAGCGGCCAGCAGCAGTCCGGAACACCTGAAACAAAGAAAAAGGGGAATTAGTCGACAGATACGGTTAGTAGTATACTTACCTTTCTCGGTTTAACGGGTAAAATCGAGTGGCGACCGTGTTTCACGAATTTTCAAGATTTTCGGAAGATTAAATGAATGAGTCGTATCACGCGTAACTTCCCGTGCCCGGTTACAGTGTTAGCCTGCGTAAGATAGATAATTTACTCTCAAGTCCACAACTCCGAGCAAAGAACCTGCGACCCGTCTAAACAACGCTTACCGGTCAGCGAGACGGTAGAATTATACGGTTACTAGCCAAAATTACCCGTTACGCGAAGTAATTTGTGTAATTAATGGCGACCGTGACAGGACTTCGATAACCTCGTCCGTATATTGAATAAATTTTGCCTGTCACGATTCGCACATTTATTCGGAGAATTAATGGCGACCGTGACAGGACTCGATAATCTCATCCGAGTGTTAAATAAATATTGCCTGTCACTATTCGCACAGTGATTCGGAGAATTAATGGCGTTACGCTGACAGGACGCGATAGTCCCGTTCGCGCATAAAAGTATAATTAAATAAAGTGAATAAACATTATTTTTGCGACCGTGGTAAATAATTTCTTTTTCGAGGTAGTTTGTGACTACATACATAGACTAACCGACAAACGTCGCGAGAACGTGCGGATAAGTGTCGCGAGATCCGTAGTGATTTTTTACAATCGCGTCACTAGAAACGCGCGGACGTGTGTCAGAGTTGTCTGTTGAGAGTGAATTATACGCAAATAGGCAGAATAGGGCCGAAACGAAGTAAGCGTGTTAGAAAATATTGCACACCGAGAGCCGATAGAATGGCTACCGTGCCACGTTCTCCCGTATTGCCCATTGCTCAGCGAACCAGATCGCGAAACGCATCTGGGAGCAGGGATACGGAACGCGAAAATGCGATATTATTAGCCGATAGCGAACACAATGAGAATCTGTTACAAATAACGGATTCGACAAACGCACCGGTTAACTTGAGTCGCGAACGCGAAAACGTCGATATAAATGCGGCGGAAAATGAAGCGCAGTTGTATCAACAGATCCAAGAGTTAACGCAACAATTGGAGATACTTAGGGCACAAATGCGGCAACAGAGACGCGAATCTGTCAATACCCAGAACACAGAATCGGACCGACCGTCGAATCACGATAGGAAAACAATCGATCCGAATGCGTGTGAGATAGGTGTAGCGCCGAATAACGCCGTGTTAGATTTAGTCCCGATGCGCGTAAGACTACCCAGAGGGGGGTGGCTAAAAAATCCCTTCGACGAGCTCAATTTTCGCGGTAAGACAGACAGCCAGAATCCAATTAGATTTCTCGACAAGTTTGAAAAACTCGCGAGATACGAGGCAGTCCCCGAGGACGAACAGCTGTGTTATTTCGGTAGATGTATGAAAGGCGCAGCGGCCCAATGGTTCGAGCTGCAATACGCGGAAGATATTGAGCAGATAAAGTGTCTCTTTAGACAACATTTTTGGGGCACTCAAGCCCAGATGAGATTCCGACAAATGATTTATTTCGGTAGATTCAAGTCAGGAGGCATGTCCATGACTGAATACGCGTTAAATTTAGCTCGTCAAGCGAAAACGCTGACACCACCTATGACCGACGACGAGATCATACAAACCGTTCGTGAGCATTTCGATGCGGACATCACGCGGGAGCTCAGACCGTCGGTGGTGCGTAACGTGAGCGAATTTATCGCCATGTTGGATACTCTCGAAAATGAGAGAGAAACGCGTAGATTGCGCGCGGACGCGCGTAGATCGAGCGATAGGCGTGATACTCGTCAGCCGAGTGGTAAAGAATCAGCGACGACGCCGAGTCGACAAAACGCAAACGCGCGAAAAGATTTCCGTGACGACAAACTTCCTAGGCGTGATGCGACGAGAAATTCGCCGTTTAAGAAATCCGCGGGATGGAAGAGATCGGAATCACCCGACGCGGCGCGTAAAGACAAAGAAGGCGTGGGAATCGTTGAACTGCCGAATACGAGCGACGAGGACGCGAAACCAAAAGAAACGCGATATTCGCGTGAAAAATCGGACAACCGTAGATGGAAATCCGGAAACAATAAGAATTTCTCGTCGAATCGCGAGCGTTACGCCGACAAGGATCGCGGACGTAAGGTTGCAGCGATCACGGCGGGCGACGCTGACGAGAAGCTTAAAAAGATAGCGATCGCGAGAGCGATGATTCCCGCGAGAGCGAGGATAGAAAATGTAATGCGATAACGCGTGAGCGAGAGGCGAGCGCGGAAACGTGTGAACATCCGTTGAACATTATACGTACCCGAGAAATTATATCCGAATTAGATGAGGATATGATCGCGGAACAGAGACAAAAGGCCATATTAGATGAATTACCGATGATTGAGATGACGTTCAATCAGACAAAAATTAAAGCTTTAATAGATACGGGTTCTCAAATCACGGCCATAACGAAAATCTGTTTCGATAATTTACGCGAGACGGGTGTATACGTGGATGTTCAACCGATCAAAAAATTCGCGTTGAAAGGAGCGTTCTCAGAGCGAGGAACGACCGTAGCGTCAAAGGCGCGAATTATGTTCATGTATCGCGATAAAAGATATATACATGAATTTTACGTTGTCGAAAGATTAGCGTTCGACATTGTGCTTGGTATAGATTTTCAGATGCGCTATAGCATGCTGTTGTCTTGCGATGAAAATATAGACGTCAAATTTAGGAAGTCTATACACTCGCACGCGAGCGTGAATTTGATTAGAAGCGAAGACGCGAATGCGAAGCTCGATGAAATTCTCGACGAGCATAAAAGCATGTTTAACGGTAAATTAGGTAGAGCGATAGATTACGAGCATAAAATCGAGATGTCATCGACAAAGCCGTATAAACGCAAAACTTACCCGATACCGGAAAAACATTTGGATCGAGTGAGGAAATATATTAGGGAGTTAGTAGAACAGGGAGTCGTGAAGAAACAGGCGACGCAATATGTTAATCCATTGGTGGTGGTCGTGAAAAAAATGGCGATATACGTTTGTGTCTCGACGCGCGCGAGATTAATAAACACATGCGTAATGACCACGCGCAACCACCGACCATCGAGGACGTATTTAGACGCGTTGGCCGAAAACGATATTTCTCTACTCTCGATATATCTAATGCATTTTGGCAAATTCCTCTGGAGAAAAACTCGAGACAATATACAGGCTTTCTTTTCGACGGGCAGACATACGTTTTCCTACGTATGCCCTTCGGTCTAAAGACGGCCGGTGCTTCGTTTACACGCGCGATGGATAACGCGCTAGGTGTAAATGAATTTACCACTATTTACTTGGATGATGTATTAATCGCATCCGAGACATTAGAGGAACATCTCTATCACATTGATTTCGTGTTAACGAAACTTGAGCGAGCAGGATTCAAGTTAAATCGCGAAAAATGCGAATTCCTGCGTAGCGAAATAAAGTTTTTGGGCCATACGTTTAGCGAGATTAAAGCGGAGATAAATGACGAAACGCGTATAGCGATAGCATCCTTCGAAAGGCCTACCAATAAAAAATCCGTTCAATCATTTTTGGGCCTGGTGAATTGGGATAGACGATTCATTAAAAACCTCGCCAGATTGACTAAACCATTGGAGGGTCTATTGAAGAAGGGCCAGAAATTTATCTGGGCGCGTGAGCATCAGGAAGCTTTCAATCAGATCAAGCAAGCGTTCCAAGAGGCACCTGAACTTTATCTGATTCAACCGGGATACTCGTTTGGTATCTACGTAGATGCGGCTAGATCAGGTTTAGGCGCTAGATTGTACCAATACGATAAAAATTCCGAGGAAAACAAACAAACGGTAGCATACGCTAGTCGTAGTTTAAAAGGCGCAGAACTAAATTACACCACTACCGAGCTAGAGTGCTTAGCGTTAATTTTCGCGTTGCGAAAATGGTATACTTTGTTGATGGGACGTCATGTTAAGGTCCATACCGACCATCAGGCGTTACAATTTCTCAGCACTTGCGTCAACAATAACAGTCGTATTGCTAGATGGTTCAGATTCATGCAGGAATTTGACCTCGATATCGTACATTTACCTGGCAAAGATAACGCTATAGCGGATACTTTGTCGAGACGAAACGTTCACGGTGATCCGATAGTGCGAAACAAAACGAATAGCGATTATCCGTAATCCTAGAGAGGGTATAGATACAACGTCGTGGGTAGATGTTATAAAAAATGCGCAATTGAATGACGAACAGTTGCAACAGCAGGCGCGAGATAATCCCGATAACGTATACGAAAGAGACGGTGTAATGCGCGTTAAACACAATGAGAGCGATAGAGTCGCGTTACCGCGAAAGTAACGTGGAAAATCGCGAAGGAAATTCACCGATTAATAATACACTTTGGTACCGACAAAGTGCTCGAATTCTTAAAAAGTTACTTTCACGGAGCGAATTTCGATAGAATTGCGCGAGACGTAGTGGCGTCGTGCGAAATTTGTCAGGCAACAAAGTACTATACGAGACCCACGGTGGGCACCGAGTACTATGAGTTACCGGATGCACCGGGCGATACTTTGTCCCTAGACATATTCGGTCCGTTACCGAGAACCGGTTACGGATACAAATATCTATTGGTTGTAATGGATCAGTTTTCAAAATTCGTAAAACTCTATCCGATGAAGGATCAAAAGTTAGATACGATCATCGAGATCCTGAGTAATGAATTTTTTCGAGATATCGGTATACCTAGGGCGATTCTAACCGACAACGGAGGACAGTTTATAACAGCTCGATGGCGTAATTTTGCGCGAGAAAAGGGTTTCGATCCTCGCAAAACGTCACCGTACAATCCACAGTCCAATCCGGTTGAGCGTGTTATGCGTGAATTAGGGCGAATAATGCGAGCGTATGCGAGCGATCGTCAACACGCGTGGCACAGAATAGTAGATCGCGCCGAAGAGGTGTTAAATGATACGACTCATTCATCGACCGGGTTTACACCGCGCGAGTTGAACAGCGGCGAAATTGGTAGATTGACCATAGACCCGAGACTAATTCCCCTCGACGTCGAGGAGATCACGTGGCGTGAGAAGATCGAAGCGGCGAGACAACGTCTAGCCGAGGCAGCGCAGAAGCGAAAGCGACAAGCGGACAAACATGGCACAGCGCAGTATCGCGAGGGTCAATTAGTGTGGATTAAACTCCACCGTAGATCCGACGCGAGCCGTAGATTAACGAGGAAGATACACCTCGTATACGAAGGACCGTATCGCGTTCAGCGAGAGATACGACGAAACGCCTATCTCATCGAAGAACTGGACGGACAGGCGATCGGGGTATACAACGCGCGCCAATTGAGACCGCATCGCGAAGCGCGTCTCGAGGAAGACAACGAGGAAGACAACGAGGAAGCCGCGAATGACGGGGAGCCGTCCGGCGACGAGGAAAGCGAACCATCAGTCATGAACGACGGGGAGCCAGAAGCCGACGAGCGTGCCGTAGTCGAGATCGACGGGGAGCCATCCGACGTCGACGACGAGACACTCAGCCAACAGATGACAATTACCGACGACGAGGAGGAGGAAAGCCAGCCAATCGCGATTTCCGATGAAGATGACGACCATGAGATCGCATATATGAATCTCATGACGATGGAAACTGCGAGAGCCAAAGAAGATGCCGGGACAAGTCCAGAAGTTGCGAGCCGAAGTGATAACAATGACGGAGGGGCTCGTGAGGCGAGAAACGATGCCACATATACCAAACACGAGCAAATCAACCGATCAACGGAAGCGAACGACCGAGGAGCAACGGCAGATGGCGAAAACAGTTCCAAAAGTTACGAAAAGGAATTTCGCGAAAAGGGCGAAAATTCGAAGAAATCACGGATCAAGAGATCCGCGAGGGCCGATTTAGTCGTGGAACATCGGGAAGAAACCATCCAGATGAGATACGCGACTCAGCCGAAGGATGTTGAAAATTTCACAACACAGGGCGCCAAGGTGCGAAAATTACGGCACTGAGCCTAGAAATTTTCACTTCGCAAACAATTACCAGTGACAGGGGTGACATTCGGACAACGACCGACGCAAGGGGAACAATCTCCCTGAAGCACGGGGCCCCAAGCCGAAGGACACATCCCTGGGATTCTCCCTATATAAGGAGGGGAGCCACGGCAGGAGCATCAGTCGATCTCCAGACGCCGATGAGCGAACATCGTCAGATTGTCGCCAAAATGGAGACAAAGCGCATGCTGGAGGACGAAGAGGCCCGAGAGCGTGAACGACGTCGCACGAGCCTAGCCCGTTCACGATCAGCGACACCAGCTCACAGTTCACCCTGCCCTTCGCCACGAGAGACTCGCGACGAAGAGCAGACGGGGAGAATGCAGCCGGATGAGGCTGCAGCGGTGCCGCCAGAGACGAGGCCGGCAGGAAGGTGAGGCAGAGTAAGTCTCCGAGCTCTCTAGCATGCGTTTCCTCGCGTTCAATGTCGTTCGCGTGGCATTGTTCTATTATTATTTTCTTTTGTCGCGTAAAGGTATAATACCTAAATATATTTATTTTCTATCGTTTGTATATATATATACATTTATATAAAGATGCGCGTCGTTCATGTCGTTTAGATGTTAAGCTAATTAATATTAAGTTGCGTTTTGTGACGTTTCGATAATACGAGCGTCCATAAGAGCTAACGACATAAGTAGAACATATATATAATCTCACATAGAGACAGACACGCCAAGCGCGGCGTAGATTAGATTGGTTTGGTGCCGGCCACCGCGTCCGACACCTATTATACAATTTCCAGTTTTCTTTTGGTTTTCCCCATGAGAGTAATTTTCTTTTATTTTCGGGTTTACGTTCGATGATAGACGAACAGCGTGTAAGCATATACAAAAGGGGAAAAACCCGTGATTCAGCGTTAAAATAGTATCAGCGTGTATCTTGATCGCGCTCACGACCAAGTGCGTCGCGTGTACAGGGAAACTACTCTGTAGATACGATCCGGTGAAATAAACAATACCAACGCGTTCTTTGGACGTCAATTAAGACGTTGATAAGGGTCATTTAGAATTTCGACCGACCAAAAGCTAGATTCTTGTTCGAACTTCGTACGAACAAACGGCCAACGGCGATGGCCTAGTAGGGTCCCAAATAGCATATATACCGAGTTTCACCCTGATCCGACCGGGACATAGCCAACTTCCGGTTCAGACATCATTCTTCAGGAACAAACAACGGGGATCGACTAATTGAGTCCCTGGGAACCCAGCGGAGCGACTCCCGTCGTTCTCCGAGCCCTGAACAAGGAAGTCGACCTGGGGATCATCCACGAGGAAAACACCTATATAAGGGTGATCGCGAGACCCTAGCGAGAGCATCCGTCAAGGTCCCGTGCGAATCCAATGGTCCAATGACCAGATCGTTGTTCAGAGTGTATTTTGAGAAATAAAGACTTCGAACGTTCCTATTAGATCTTAAATAACGTTAATATAGCGTTCCCGTTGAAGCCGCATCGTTCAAAGGCCAACTTCCGGTTCGAGCGTCATCACCGGGAAAACGCGTCATTTCCCGTGATATTAGATCATAAGAATCATCTGTATCAAAGAGCGACCGTTCTACATCTCTAAATAACGAAATTACGTTGTACCTGTAAATTCATGCATAATCATGTTATATGTCATATGAGAATCTTCGAATAAATATATTCAAAGATAGTTTCCAGCATTTGCGAGGATATAAGAGACAGTCGTGCGAAATTCCGACGTGTTTGTCGGACTTATCGATTTCCTGCGTAGCGACGATCAGGCGATATGACGTCATCATCACTCGAGACAAACAAGAGTGGGGGTACTGCGTAGGATGGGGATGTGCGACGTAGCGAGCGAGCGTTAACGGTGAGTCCGCCGGGAGAGCTCGTACAGCTAACACAAATTGACGTGTCATAGAAGTTCTCGATACAACCGGGGAGACCCGCGTACGGAGCGATATCCGGTACAACGCGAATATTATATATTACGCGAACAAGTGAAGCTAGTGCGATATATACGTACATAGATAACGGTCAGTCGTCCGGGAGATCTCTAAGAGACAACTTACTACACGAAACTGTCAAGTATTCGCGAACGTTCTCGAAACATAGAATCTCTATACAACCGGGGAGACCCGCGTACGGAGCGATATCCGGAAATATCACGTATCGTTGATAAGTGCGTGCGACTTGTAACGAATAGTGCGAACATTCACATCCGTGTACGAAACAAAGGACAATCACGCGGGAGAATACGTTATATTCTCACAACGACCGGTGACACCCATGTTGCGGGCGGAATTTCGTGATTATTCGAAATATTGTCAATTTACACGCGACATACGAACATTGTGATATACGATAGCGGTGATACACCACGAGTGACTGTAAATCATCGTTGATCGAACTGAATGACTATTTATTCTACATTTATTGAATAAATATTTTGTTATACAAAAGTGATATCCTTAGTGTCTGAAATCATTCGACGATATCCTGTGACCTGTCCTGAGTCACCTTCTAAGCGGTAGATACATGCGAGATCACCGTTCCTACAAATAAATTAAGTGCGAGTAAATGCACGTTAATTACGTTATACGTATACGGTATACGAGACTTACCTGAGATTCTGCGACGATCCTGCTGATGTTTCATCCGTGACGATCCAGTGGTCCTGAGCATCGTTGGTAGTAAGCGGCTTCTACGAAGGAGGTCCATCCGTGAGATACGATACAGCGAGCGGCCTAGCAGCAGTCCGGAACACCTGAAACAAAGAAAAAGGGGAATTAGTCGGCAGATACGGTTAGTAGTATACTTACCTTTCTCGGTTTAACGGGTAAAATCGAGTGGCGACCGTGTTTCACGAATTTTCAAGATTTTCGGAAGATTAAATGAATGAGTCGTATCACGCGTAACTTCCCGTGCCCGGTTACAACCTAACCTACCTTTTTTTTTTTTTTTTTTTTTTTTTTGACGCTGGGAAATCCTCATGGACTTCCTCACCTCCCGGGGGGATGGTGAGGGGTATGCCGGACTCCTACCGGCTAAAACCCAGCGAGTGTCCTACCCTTCCCCATATAGGATGCGCCCGGGAACTCACTCTCGTATTGCGTCCGGGCACACCCTGGGTGGGGCCTTCCGGCCCCCGTCCCTAATTCGGCGGCGAGGGACACTACCCCTCGCCGCCGACCGGCTCAGCGGGCTATCCCAGGTGAGACCCC
Organism: Leptothorax acervorum; assembly: GCA_035220615.1. Classification (NCBI taxonomy): domain Eukaryota; kingdom Metazoa; phylum Arthropoda; class Insecta; order Hymenoptera; family Formicidae; genus Leptothorax; species Leptothorax acervorum. Next base: position 29,332 of record JASTWQ010001074.1, read on the forward strand.
CCGATCTCACCCGGTCCGCCGAGGCAGTTGGGGGAGAACACCAGCCCCCCCCCCCCAGCCCCCCTCCCGTACGAGGCCGGACGGGCACCATTCAGCCCGCCCAGCTGGGTCACAAAACAAACGGAGGAGGAGAGCGGCGGCGCCGCCGGCGCGCCCCTGCGCGCGCCGGCTCGCCGTCCCTCCGCTCCCTCTCGGCCGTCTCCTTCGCAAGCATCACTGTCTCGCAGAAGGAGACGACCGCCCCCCAAGCCTCTCTGTCCCGGACCATGGCCGCTGCCACGGCCGGGAGAGAGAGGTCCGCCCCAACCTTATCTATCAGGGCTCCGCGCTGCACCCCGAAAGCCGCACACTCGGCCAGGGTGTGCTGCGCGGAGTCCTCCGGTTCCCCACAGTGATGGCACTCGGTCGTGCGCTCCTTCCCTATGCGACACAGGTAGTCACCGAAACACCCGTGTCCGGTGAAAACCTGTGTCACTCGGTAGGTGAGACCGCCCCACGATCTGCCCACCCATTCGGGCAGAATCGGCCGGATCGCCTCGACAACCCGCCCCCGGACAGGAGCCAGGCTATTCTGCCACTCCCGGAGGGCAAGCTGCCGAGCCTGACTACGTACCATCGCCCTGGCCCGCGCCACGAGTGGCGCGCCCCCCCCGATCCGCCCGCATCCCGCGCACACGCCGATATACTTCGGCGTGCGCGAGGGCCGCGAACTCGATCGGGGGGACTCCAGCCAGGACGGTGGCCGCCGCATGAGAAATCGTGCGGTACCCCCTCACTAAACGGATCGCGGATCGGCGCTCGGCACGGTGTATTTCCGACCGAACGAACCGATCCGCGATCGCCCTATCAGCCCATATGGGCGCCCCATATAGGGCCACCGACCGCACGACCCCATGAAAGAGGCGGCGCACCCGCGCGCAAGGGCCACCTAGGTTGGGTTGCAGGCGGCCCAACGCGGCCAGCCATACCCTCCATCCTGGAGGCCACCCCCCTAAAGTGCGCGCGGAAGCGCCACTTCGGATCCAGCGAGAGCCCCAAGTATCGCATCTCGGGGCCCACTGGGACGGTCTCACCCCCCACCCGCAGGCCTAGTCCCCGGGGGGGCGGCGGCCCCCGCCGGTGGAAGAAGGCGATCTCCGTCTTCCTGGCCGCCACCTCCATACCCAAGCCCCGGATCTCGCGCACGACCCTATCCACGGCGATCTCCGCCGTGCGGGCGGCGCCCTCCCAGGTCTCCCCAATGACTACCACCACCGTGTCGTCCGCATAGCAGACGGCGGTGCAGCCATCGGGGAGCGCCACTCTTAGCGGGCGAGTATACCCGACGTTCCACAGGGAAGGGCCAAAGACCGATCCCTGCGGAACGCCGCCGCACACGGTCACTCGGCGTCTCCGCCCATCCACCCCCCCAACCAGCAGCCACCTGCCGGAGAGGTAGGCCCGGACCATCGCCCGGAGGTAGACCGGGACCCCCAGATCAACCAGGGATTCCTCGATCACCCCCCGGGGAAGCGAGTTAAAGGCGTTGACGATGTCTAGTGACACCGCCAACGCCACCCCGCCCCGAGCCAGTCCCTCTTCCACGAGGGACCGCACACGGCCGATCGCATCGACCGTGGACCGCCCCCCGCGGAATCCGTACTGGTCCTCCGGTAGCCCGGGACCACCCCCCCACTCCAAGTGTCGGACGAGTCGGCCAACGAGAATCCTCTCAAAGACTTTGCCGATCTCGTCCAGAAGGCAGATGGGCCGGTACGCCGATGGCTGATCAGGAGGCCTGCCCTCCTTCCTCAGAAGGACGAGGCTGGCCTCCTTCCACTTCCCGGGAAGACGCCGCGCTTCAGGCACTCCTCGAAGAGTGCCCTCATCCGCCCGACGAAGAACCCCGCGGTGAGCACCATCACTCGCGCCGGGACGCCATCGGACCAGGGGCAGTCTTTTTGCCCCTTAGCTTCCTGACGGCGTCCGCCATCTCCTCGTCCGAGATCCCCCATTCCGGGAGCCAGCCCGGCACTTCAAGCACGGGCGCGTCCGCGCCCTCCTCCCCTCCGGCGGGGAAGAGCGTGCTCAGGACTGTCTCCAGGAACTGGGGATCCATCGACGAGGTCAGCGGGGGCGCCCACGGTCGCAACTTCTTCGTTACGATCTTGTATGGGCGCCCCCACGGATCCTCGTCGAGCGAACGGAGGAGTTCCTCCCACGCCTCGATCTTGGCCCGTCTGATGGCACGGCTCAAGAGTCTCCGCGCCTCGCGGTACGACTCCCAAGCCCGGTCCACCAGGGCCGTCACCCCTCGCCTTCCTGGCTCTAGTATAGCCGCGTCTGGCCTGGACCGAGGCGCGCCTCAGTTCGGCGATCTCCCCGGTCCACCAGTACGCGGCCCGTCTTCGAGGTGGCTTGGCCCGGGGCATCGCGACATCGCAGATTGCGGTCATCGCGGCCCCCAGCCACTCCACCTCCTCGTCTATTTCTACCTCCTCCCCCCTTCCCGCCCAAGTGACAACCCTGGCGGCCGCCTCCAGACGGTCCTCGTCCAACTGCTTGAGGGACCACCGCTTTACGGGGCGGGCATCGCCCAGAGCAGCGGGCGGAGGGACCCTCGCTCCCACGACCATCTCAATATAGAGATGGTCGGAGAGCGTCTCCACCTCAGAGACGACCCTCCACCCGCTGATCCCCCGCGCGGCGACAGGGTTGGCCAGTGTGATGTCCACAACTGACTCCCCCTGCCACCGCACGAGGGTCACTACTCGCCCCCCTATTCTGTACCAGGAGCCCAAGCGTCGCCGCCCAGTCGGCGACCACCCGGCCCCTGGCGCTGTTGCCCTAGAGCCCCAGAGAGTCGAGTGGCAATTAAAATTCCCCAGCCACGAGGACCGGGAGACCGGGGAACCTCCTCACCCAGCCTCCCAGCTCCTCGAGGCTATCCTCGACCCTCCGAAGCTCCCAGCTTGGTGGGAGGTAAACTCCCACCACTACGGTGGTCCCCCAACGGACGACCACATACCCGTGGCCGTCCCCAAGCCTGGTGGCAGGGAGGGGAATCTCCGGAGCTCCCCCCCCCGCCCCAAACTATCGCAATCGAGGCGCGGGAGTCCGCGAACCATTTGGGGTCGCTGGCCGGGACCCGATACGGCTCGGCAGCGACCCCCAACCCATAACCACGTTCCGCAAGGCTCTGGACAAACAGGTCCTGAGCCCCGCGGGCGTGGTTTAAGTTTGTTTGGAGGAGCCGATGTACCATCAATCCGGGGTAACGTCATCGGCTCCTCCGGCGCCAGAATCTCCCCGACGTTGGCCACGTCGACCTCCATCTCCTCCCCGGTCGTTGTCTGCTCTGCATTCTCTTTCGGAGCCTCCCTCCTCTTCCTCTGCGGGAGCGGGATCCCTTTACCGGACGGGTCCGCCGTTTCCGCCGCCGCCGGTGCCTCCACCGCCGCGAGGAGCACCTCCCCAGCCGCTGCCGCCAGCACCACGGACGGGGACCCCCCCCCACGGGGGAGGACCACCCGCGGAGTCATGGGAGTGCCCACTCTTGGGCCCACGGGTTTCCCCCCAACGGGACCCGCACGACAAGCGGGTCCTCCTATCCTATGCCTCGCCGGGCCGCCCGAGTCCTTGCAGACCGGGCAGCGCGGCGAAGACGCGCAATCTGCGGACCGGTGCCCGGCTAAGCCACACCGGAAGCACCGGTCCCCCCACTCCGTCCCTTCGTTGGGGCAGCGCTGGCGAACGTGGCCCAGCTCCATGCATTTATAGCACTGGAGCGGGCGCTCCGCCAGTAGCTCCACTCGCGACCACGTCCACCCTATCTTGACCTTTCCGGCCTTTGACAGGGCGGCCGCGGCCGCGAGCGGGCACCTAGCCCACGCTGCCCCCAAACCCGTGGGCCCGAGCCTAATCGGTCCCACCCTCACATCCCTCGACTGGCACTCCCCCCGCGCGCGCTATCTCTGCCGCGATAATTTCTGGGGTCGCCGCCTCCTGCAGATCCCGGAGGAGGATTTCTCTCGTCTTTATGGGACGATTCCACTTTTACGCCCTCAACGCCGGAGAGGGCCGTCGACATGGCGGTGGCCAGGCGATCGGCTTTTTCCGACCCCTCAGCCCCCGCCACCTCGAGGATCAAGGCACCCGTGCGGGCCCTCCTGGGCCTGAGCGCCTCGATCCCCAGGTCCGCCAGATTGACCCTCTCCTGGGCCAACCTCATTACCTCCGCGTACTCGCCCTCCGGGGCCGTCAGTACGACGGCGGCTGTTCGGGGGGGTCGCGGAAGAGCGCGGCGTTTGCGCTGCTGCTGTTGCTGCTGCTGCTGCTGCTGCTGCTGCTGCTGTTGCTGCTGCGGCCGACCCTGTTTGCGGGCATGCAGGGAAGGGGACTTACCCACTGGTGTCGCCACTCCACCCTGTGCCCTGACGCCGGACTTTTCGGCCGGGGTGTCCCTCGCCCGCTGTTGTTGTTGCTTTCCGCTGCGGCTGCTGCTGCTGTTGTTGTTGCTGCTGCTGCTGCCTCTGCTTCGGCTGTTGCTGTTGCTGTCGCCGCTGCTGCTGTTGTGGCCCTTGCTGCTGCTGCTGCCTCTGCTGATGGGGAGTTCCCGGCGCCTCCCTCGAGGCAGCAGCTTTCCTAGCTTTCTTCGCAGCCCTCCGCCCCACCACTTGAGCCCAGGTTTCCTCCTGGGAAGCGGGGCCGGCGTTGGCCCCAGGACCCCCTCCGGCGAGGGGGTGGGGGCTCCAGTCTCTCCCCTCTTTTCTTTTCCCCGGCTGAGGTACGGCTCCCTCCGGGCCCGATGTTTCCGCTCCACTAGGGCCGGAAACTCCGGGGTCAGGGAGCTCTTGTGTCGCGGCCGACCGCGCAGTTAACCCGGCCCACTGAGTCTCCCCCCAGATCGCCGGACTCCCGGGTTCAGCCGGAGTCGTTGCCGCCTTGAGGAGGCGGAGAGCCCTCGGCTCCCATTCCTCCCTGGTCCACCGCTCCATAAACAACGAGAGCTGACTCAGCACCGTCCGCTGTAGATACTCCTCAAACTCCCCCCGTGATTTAGGAAGCCATCCGGGGGAGGAGGTCGACGCTGCTCCTCCCGGCGTCTGGTTGGCCCTCCTCCCTTCCTGGTGAGGGGAGCCGGCATTCCTCGGTGGACCTCCTCTCAGCAGGCGGAGGGTCGAGGTCGCGGAGATCACGGAGCTCGGAGAATTTCTTCTCCAATTCCGCGATTCTCCGGTCCCTCTCACCTACCTGTCTTTCCAGCATTACCACCTTTTGCCGAAGTGCATCCATTCCCTGGCCCGTCTCAGCCGAGGGGCCGCCAGCCGCTCTCCTGGAGAGGATTTTGGCCCCCGCTTTGCCCACCAGGGCAGCCAGCCGCAGATCCCTTTTTGCAGTGCCCGAGAGGTGTTGGCAGACATAGGCCAGATGGTCGACCCTCTCGGCATGCTCGGCGATCTTCTGCGCCACGTACGCAGTCTCCTTCCCCGTCATTTGCTCCTCAAGCTCGCTGACCGGAGGCAAGTTTTGAGCCGGTGGAATGGCACTGGTCGGCGGAGTCACCTTTTCCCACCGTCCAGAGCCCACCATGCTGCCCAGATCCTCCACTAGCCGGGCCTTCTCCTCGGCCCGTTTTTTGGCCGCCTCTAAGTTACGGACAACGGTCCGTAACCTCTTCATTTCCATTTATTGGCTCTTGCCAATGGGTCCTTCGGATTCCGCCCCGCGTTTCCATGGTTCGTTTTGGCGTACGCGTAGGGGGGAGTCCTAAAACTCCCGTTCCCGTCGCTGTCCCCAGAGGATACGAGTACCTCGTCTCCCTCATCATCGCCCCCAACCCCCGTTGAGGCGCGAGACGAAGTCGACACCGACCGCACCCTGTGCGAACCCTCCTTGGAGCTTAGAGGCCCGGGCCTCAGACTCAGGGTCTTGCCCCCCCTCGTCGTCACCCCGTCCCCGTCCGTCGTGTCCTGCGTCATTGTCATTTCGTTCGTGTCCATTTCTGTTTGTTCCCACTCCCCGCCACGGCTCGGGGTTGCCCCCTATGCCCCAGCCCCCTGCCAACAGCAGGGCGACTGGGACTCCAGGCCCTTACTTACCCATGAGGAGAGGGCATCAAGGCCCAACCCCCCATGGGCTTTCAGGGCTCCCGTCGCTCCGACCCGACGGGCACCGTGGCGGGTGCCGCCACGCGGGGGGCCCCACGGACAGACAGGTACCGCAGGGTGTCGCACCCCACCCAAGGTCCTGCCCGCCGTGGCGACCAGCCTACAATCCTTAGCCGGGGCCGAGGTAACCTCCGCACCCCGGCTAACCGCCTACTCCGATGGCCAGGTTCGGGAGGGATGCGATCCCCGACCATCGGAGTTACCTCACTCGCCGCCGGTCTATTTCACCCGGCGACCCTCATCCAGCACACACATATGCACACTGGGTCACACCCGCCGGGCCCGATCTCGGAGTACGTCCAAGCGGTCCCCCGCGGGCGCAGCCCCACATGCACCCTCACATCCATACAGACAGCACAACATGCGGGAGAAAGAGCCCCGAGGACCCGCTCCCGCATGGGACGTCACACACATATCTATAAATACCACATAAACAGCACATGACACAAACGGGCATGTGCCCCCTCCGGCCGTCGGACCCAGCCCCGGAATAAGTTCCGGCGGCTCCGAACGGCCCCGCCCAGCAGGCCCCAACCCCGGAATAAGTCCAGGTGGCCCTGGTGGACGTCCTTACCTCGGGTGCGAGGGACGCCCGGCCGCGCCCGCCCGCGCCGCCCCGGCATGAGAACGTCGAGCCCGAGAGCCCCCAGTACGGGTAGTCTCCGCACCCATTGAGCTCCCGAGAGAGTCAATGAGGCGGAGCCCCGCCAAAAAACCCTGCCGATTTCAACTCGCTCGAGGCGAGTCGGTGTCGATTGCGACAGCAAGCTGCCTAACAATACGACAACCCAAAGGAAATCGACAGAGAAGAAGAAAAGGGAGCCCCCGCCACGACGGCCCACCCGTAAGCGGCGCCGACCCACGCGTACCGCCGCCCCACGCCCCTACTCCGGCCGCGCCGGGACCGCTGTGGGGTGCAAGCACTCCTGGGACCGCTCCAAACGGAGCACCTCCGCCCTCTACAGGGCCTACGCCAGGGGGACGCCCGTCCCATGCCTATGGCTGTCAATAGCGCCCCCTGGCAGGTTTCCTCTCTGGGGTTCTCTCTCCCGGGTGAGGTGGCTTTTAAGGCGGCCACAGTCGCCCGTGACAAAGGCCGGATCGGGACCACGCATTTACGACTCCCCCTTCACCGGAGTGGGGGTCACGTCCCCTACGGCACAATGCCCGGCTAGAGGTCCTCGGGGTGGCCAGGGCCCCGCCTGCGTGGGAGAAGGGAGGCGCCCACGCCCTTCCCAAACACCCTCCGCAGCCTCTGAGATGCTAGGGTACCTCGGGGTCGCAAACACCCGTACCGCCGGGATTGAGAGATTGCTCCCTCGCTCCCAACGGCCCCTGAGGGGAACCTAACCTAACCTAACCTAACCTTTTTTTTTTTTTTTTTTTTTTTTTTTGGTTTTTCGTAGGAGGAGGAGAAATGCCTCGCGCATCCCCGGGGGCCGGCCACACCGGGGTATGTGGGATTTGCACCTCACTAAAACTCCCCCCCCTTAAACACAGAACACATGGACAACAGTCACGACTGGGAGATGTAACAAGACACTACTTCACACGTCGGACCGGACCATACACGCAAAAGGCGACAGAAAACACGTAATCCCAATATTTTACAACCACACGACGGGTCACTGGGAGAGATACTTCATCCCCACGGAGGAACATGGCACCTAGA
>JASTWQ010001075.1:0-30000 GCA_035220615.1 Leptothorax acervorum
AGACATGTTAGCTTCGAAGGATAAAGCATTTTCAAGAAAACTGTTTTAACCGACGGGTGGTTTCACAAGTTAACGGCAAAAATTTGGTTTTTTTTTGTTCTTTTTCACCTTTTCCGATGGATCTCGACGCGCTGAACACTTTTGGTCCTTTTGACCAACCCTCTATCTCTGTTAATTTCCGAGATATTCGCGAAAAAAGAAAATTATTTTTTTTGTTTTTTTTTGCCTATTCCGATGAAGCTCGACGCGCTGAACACTTTTGGTCCTCTTGACTAACCCTCTATCTCTCTTAGTTTTCGAGATATTCGCGAAAAAAGAAAATTATTTTTTTTTTTTTTTTTTTGCTTATTCCGATAGATTTTGACGCGCTGAACACTTTTGGTCCTCTTGACCAACCCTTTATCTCTGTTAGTTTCCGAGATATTCGCGAAAAAAGAAAATATTTTTTTTTTTATTTATTTACCTATTTCGATGGATCTCGACGCGCTGAACACTTTTGGTCCTCTTGACTAACCCTCTATCTCTCTTAGTTTTCGAGATATTCGCAAAAAAAGAAAATTATTCTTTTTTGTTTTTTTTTCGCCTATTCCGATGAAGCTCGACGCGCGGAACACTTTTGGTCCTCTTGACTAACCCTCTATCTCTCTTAGTTTTCGAGATATTCGCGAAAAAAAAAAATTATTTTTTTTTTTTTTTTTTTTGCCTATTCCGATGAAGCTCGACGCGCGGAACACTTTTGGTCCTCTTGACTAACCCTCTATCTCTCTTAGTTTCCGAGATATTCGCAAAGAATATAAATTTTTTATTTTTGATTTATCTACCTATTTCGATGGATCTCGACGCGCTGAACACTTTTGGTCCTCTTGACTAACCCTCTATCTCTCTTAGTTTTCGAGATATTCGCGAAAAAAAAAATAATTTTTTTTTGTTTTTTTTTCGCCTATTCCGATGGAGCTCGACGCGCTGAACACTTTTGGTCCTCTTGACTAACCCTCTATCTCTGTTAGTTTTCGAGATATTCGCGAAAAAAGAAAATTATTTTTTTTGGTTTTTTTTCACCTATTCCGATGGAGCTCGACGCGCTGAACACTTTTGGTCCTCTTGACTAACCCTCTATCTCTCTTAGTTTTCGAGATATTCGCGAAAAAAAGAAAATTTTTTATTTTTTATTTTCGCTTTGCCATTTACCTATTCCGATAGATTTTGACGCGCTGAACACTTTTGGTCCTCTTGACCTACCCTCTATCTCTGTAGTTTCCGAGATATTCGCGAAAGAATAAATTTTTTTATTTTTTGATTATCTACCTATTTCGATGGATCTCGACGCGCTGAACACTTTTGGTCCTCTTAACTAACCCTCTATCTCTCTTAGTTTTCGAGATATTCGCGAAAAAAGAAAATTATTTTTTTTTGTTTTTTTTTTGCTTATTCAGATAGATTTGACGCGCTGAACACTTTTGGTCCTCTTGACCAACCCTTTATCTCTGTTAGTTTCCGAGATATTCGCGAAAAAAGAAAAAAATTTTTTTTTATTTATCTACCTATTTCGATGGAGCTCGACCGCGCTGAACACTTTTGGTCCTCTTGACTAACCCTCTATCTCTGTTAGTTTCCGAGATATTCGCGAAAAAAAAAAATTATTTTTTGTGTTTTTTTCGCCTATTCCGATGAAGCTCGACGCGCTGATCACTTTTGGTCCTCTTCACTAACCCTCTATCTCTCTTAGTTTTCGAGATATTCGCGAAAAAAAAAATAATTTTTTTTTGTTTTTTTCGCCCATTCCGATAGATTTCGACGCGCTGAACACTTGGTCCTCTTGACCAACCCTCTATCTCTGTTAGTTTCCGAGATATTCGCGAAAAAAAGAAAATTTTTTATTTTGTTATTTTCGCTTTGCCATTTACCTATTCCGATAGATTTTGACGCGCTGAACACTTTTGGTCCTCTTGACCAACCCTCTATCTCTGTTAGTTTCCGAGATATTCGCGAAAAAAGAAAATTTTTTATTTTTTGATTTATCTACCTATTTCGATGGATCTCGACGCGCTGAACACTTTTGGTCCTCTTGACTAACCCTCTATCTCTCTTAGTTTTCGAGATATTCGCGAAAAAAGAAAATTATTTTTTTTTGTTTTTTTTTGCTTATTCCGATAGATTTTGACGCGCTGAACACTTTTGGTCCTCTTGACCAACCCTTTATCTCTGTTAGTTTCCGAGATATTCGCGAAAAAAGAAAAAATTTTTTTTTTATTTATCTACCTATTTCGATGGATCTCGACGCGCTGAACACTTTTGGTCCTCTTGACCAACCCTCTATCTCTCTTAGTTTCGAGATATTCGCAAAAAAAGAAAATTATTCTTTTTTGTTTTTTTTCGCCTATTCCGATGAAGCTCGACGCGCGGAACACTTTTGGTCCTCTTGACTAACCCTCTATCTCTCTTAGTTTTCAAGATATTCGCGAAAAAAGAAAATTATTTTTTTTTTCTTTTTTTCGCCTATTCCGATGGAGCTCGACGCGCTGAACACTTTTGGTCCTCTTGACCAACCCTCTATCTCTGTTAGTTTCCGAGATATTCGCGAAAGAATATAAATTTTTTATTTTTTGATTTATCTACCTATTTCGATGGATCTCGACGCGCTGAACACTTTTGGTCCTCTTGACTAACCCTCTATCTCTCTTAGTTTTCGAGATATTCGCGAAAAAAGAAAATTATTTTTTTTTGTTTTTTTCGCCTATTCCGATGGAGCTCGACGCGCTGAACACTTTTGGTCCTCTTGACCAACCCTCTATCTCTGTTAGTTTCCGAGATATTCGCGAAAGAATATAAATTTTTTATTTTTTGATTTATCTACCTATTTCGATGGATCTCGACGCGCTGAACACTTTTGGTCCTCTTGACTAACCCTCTATCTCTCTTAGTTTTCGAGATATTCGCGAAAAAAGAAAATTATTTTTTTTTGTTTTTTTTTTGCTTATTCCGATAGATTTTGACGCGCTGAACACTTTTGGTCCTCTTGACCAACCCTTTATCTCTGTTAGTTTCCGAGATATTTGCAAAAAAAGAAAAAAATTTTTTTTTTTATTTATCTACCTATTTCGATGGAGCTCGACGCGCTGAACACTTTTGGTCCTCTTGACCAACCCTTTATCTCTGTTAGTTTCCGAGATATTCGCAAAAAAAGAAAATTATTCTTTTTTGTTTTTTTTTCGCCTATTCCGATGAAGCTCGACGCGCGGAACACTTTTGGTCCTCTTGACTAACCCTCTATCTCTCTTAGTTTTCGAGATATTCGCGAAAAAAAAATTATTTTTTTTTGTTTTTTTTGCCTATTCCGATGAAGCTCGACGCGCGGAACACTTTTGGTCCTCTTGACTAACCCTCTATCTCTCTTAGTTTCCGAGATATTCGCAAAAGAATATAAATTTTTTATTTTTTGATTTATCTACCTATTTCGATGGATCTCGACGCGCTGAACACTTTTGGTCCTCTTGACTAACCCTCTATCTCTCTTAGTTTTCGAGATATTCGCGAAAAAAAAAAAATTTTTTTTTGTTTTTTTTTCGCCTATTCCGATGGAGCTCGACGCGCTGAACACTTTTGGTCCTCTTGACTAACCCTCTATCTCTGTTAGTTTTCGAGATATTCGCGAAAAAAGAAGATTATTTTTTTGGTTTTTTTTTTACCTATTCCGATGGAGCTCGACGCGCTGAACACTTTTGGTCCTCTTGACTAACCCTCTATCTCTCTTAGTTTTCGAGATATTCGCGAAAAAAGAAAATTATTTTTTTTTGTTTTTTTCGCCTATTCCGATAGATTTCGACGCGCTGAACACTTTTGGTCCTCTTGACCAACCCTCTATCTCTGTTAGTTTTCGAGATATTCGCGAAAAAAGAAAATTATTTTTTTTTGTTTTTTTTTTGCTTATTCCGATAGATTTTGACGCGCTGAACACTTTTGGTCCTCTTGACCAACCCTTTATCTCTGTTAGTTTCCGAGATATTCGCGAAAAAAGAAAATTTGTTTTTTTTTTATTTATCTACCTATTTCGATGGATCTCGACGCGCTGAACACTTTTGGTCCTCTTGACTAACCCTCTATCTCTGTTAGTTTTCGAGATATTCGCGAAAAAAGAAAATTATTTTTTGGTTTTTTTTCACCTATTCCGATGGAGCTCGACGCGCTGAACACTTTTGGTCCTCTTGACTAACCCTCTATCTCTCTTAGTTTTCGAGATATTCGCGAAAAAAAAAATTATTTTTTTTTGTTTTTTTCGCCCATTCCGATAGATTTCGACGCGCTGAACACTTTTGGTCCTCTTGACCAACCCTCTATCTCTGTTAGTTTCCGAGATATTCGCGAAAAAAAGAAAATTTTTTATTTTTTTATTTTCGCTTTGCCATTTACCTATTCCGATAGATTTTGACGCGCTGAACACTTTTGGTCCTCTTGACCAACCCTCTATCTCTGTTAGTTTCCGAGATATTCGCGAAAGAAGAAAATTTTTTATTTTTTGATTTATCTACCTATTTCGATGGATCTCGACGCGCTGAACACTTTTGGTCCTCTTGACTAACCCTCTATCTCTCTTAGTTTTCGAGATATTCGCGAAAAAAGAAAATTATTTTTTTTTGTTTTTTTTTTGCTTATTCCGATAGATTTTGACGCGCTGAACACTTTTGGTCCTCTTGACCAACCCTTTATCTCTGTTAGTTTCCGAGATATTCGCGAAAAAAGAAAAATTTTTTTTTTTATTTATCTACCTATTTCGATGGATCTCGACGCGCTGAACACTTTTGGTCCTCTTGACTAACCCTCTATCTCTCTTAGTTTTCGAGATATTCGCAAAAAAAGAAAATTATTCTTTTTTGTTTTTTTTCGCCTATTCCGATGAAGCTCGACGCGCGGAACACTTTTGGTCCTCTTGACTAACCCTCTATCTCTCTTAGTTTTCGAGATATTCGCGAAAAAAGAAAATTATTTTTTTTTGTTTTTTTCGCCTATTCCGATGGAGCTCGACGCGCTGAACACTTTTGGTCCTCTTGACCAACCCTCTATCTCTCTTAGTTTCCGAGATATTCGCAAAAGAATATAAATTTTTATTTTTTGATTTATCTACCTATTTCGATGGATCTCGACGCGCTGAACACTTTTGGTCCTCTTGACTAACCCTCTATCTCTCTTAGTTTTCGAGATATTCGCGAAAAAAGAAATTTATTTTTTTTTGTTTTTTTTCGCCTATTCCGATGGAGCTCGACGCGCTGAACACTTTTGGTCCTCTTGACCAACCCTCTATCTCTGTTAGTTTCCGAGATATTCGCGAAAGAATATAAATTTTTTATTTTTTGATTTATCTACCTATTTCGATGGATCTCGACGCGCTGAACACTTTTGGTCCTCTTGACTAACCCTCTATCTCTCTTAGTTTTCGAGATATTCGCGAAAAAAGAAAATTATTTTTTTTTGTTTTTTTTTGCTTATTCCGATAGATTTTGACGCGCTGAACACTTTTGGTCCTCTTGACCAACCCTTTATCTCTGTTAGTTTCCGAGATATTCGCAAAAAAAGAAAATTATTTTTTTTTTTTTTTTTTTGCCTATTTCGATGGATCTCGACGCGCTGAACACTTTTGGTCCTCTTGACTAACCCTCTATCTCTCTTAGTTTTCGAGATATTCGCAAAAAAAGAAAATTATTCTTTTTTGTTTTTTTTTCGCCTATTCCGATGAAGCTCGACGCGCGGAACACTTTTGGTCCTCTTGACTAACCCTCTATCTCTCTTAGTTTTCGAGATATTCGCGAAAAAAAAAAATTATTTTTTTGTTTTTTTTCGCCTATTCCGATGGAGCTCGACGCGCGGAACACTTTGGTCCTCTTGACTAACCCTCTATCTCTGTTAGTTTCCGAGATATTCGCGAAAGAATATAAATTTTTTATTTTTTGATTTATCTACCTATTTCGATGGATCTCGACGCGCTGAACACTTTTGGTCCTCTTGACTAACCCTCTATCTCTCTTAGTTTTCGAGATATTCGCGAAAAAAAAAAATATTTTTTTTTGTTCTTTTTTCGCCTATTCCGATGGAGCTCGACGCGCTGAACACTTTTGGTCCTCTTGACTAACCCTCTATCTCTGTTAGTTTTCGAGATATTCGCGAAAAAAGAAAATTATTTTTTTTGTTTTTTTTTTCGCCTATTCCGATGGAGCTCGACGCGCTGAACACTTTTGGTCCTCTTGACTAACCCTCTATCTCTCTTAGTTTTCGAGATATTCGCGAAAAAAAAAATTATTTTTTTTTGTTTTTTTCGCCCATTCCGATAGATTTCGACGCGCTGAACACTTTTGGTCCTCTTGACCAACCCTCTATCTCTGTTAGTTTCCGAGATATTCGCGAAAAAAAGAAAATTTTTTATTTTTTTATTTTCGCTTTGCCATTTACCTATTCCGATAGATTTCGACGCGCTGAACACTTTTGGTCCTCTTGCCCAACTCTCTATCTCTCTTAGTTTCCGAGATATTCGCGAAAAAAGATAAGTATTTTTTTTTATTTTTTTTTCGCCTATACCGATGGAGCTCGACGCGCTGAACACTTTTGGTCCTCTTGACGAACCCTCTATCTCTCTTAGTTTTCGAGATATACGCGAAAAAAACAAATTATTTTTTTTTTTTTGCCTATTCCGATGGAGCTCGACGCGCTGAACACTTTTGGTCCTCTTGACCAACCCTCTATCTTTGTTAGTTTCCGAGATATTCGCAAAAAAAAGAAAATTTTTTATTTTCTTTATTTTCGCTTTGCCATCTACCTATTCCGATAGATTTCGACGCTCTGAGCACTTTTGGTCCTCTTTTGACTAACCCTCCATTTCTCTTAGTTTTCGAGATATTCGCGAAAAAAAAAAATTTATTTTTTTTTTATTTATTTGCCTATTCCGATGAAGCTCGACGCGCTGAACACTTTTGGTCCTCTTGACCAACCCTCTATCTCTGTTAGTTTCCGAGATATTCGCGAAAAAATGAAAATTTTTTATTTTCTTTATTTTCGCTTTGCCATTTACCTATTCCGATAGATTTCGACGCGCTGAACACTTTTGGTCCTCTTGACCAACCCTCTATCTCTGTTAGTTTCCGAGATATTCGCGAAAAAAAGAAAATTTTTTATTTTCTTTATTTTCGCTTTGCCATTTACCTATTCCGATAGATTTCGACGCGCTGAACACTTTTGGTCCTCTTGACCAACCCTCTATCTCTCTTAGTTTCCGAGATATTCGCGAAAAAAGAAAAATTTTTTTTTTTATTTATCTACCTATTTCGATGGATCTCGACGCGCTGAACACTTTTGGTCCTCTTGACCAACACTATCTCTGTTAGTTTCCGAGATATATAGATAATAAATTCGAAGAAAACTACCTTACCGACGGGTGGTTAGACAAGTCCGCGGCAAAAGATCATAAATTCGAAGAAAACTAGTTTACCGACGGGTGGTTAGACAAGTTAGCGGCAAAAGATAATAAATTAGAAAAAAGTTACCTTACCGACGGGTGGATAGAGAAGTTAGCGGCAAAAGATAATAAATTCGAAGAAAGCTACCTTACCGACGGTCGGTTAGACAAGATAGCTGCAAAAAATAATCAATTCAAATCAATTCAAAGGAAACTACCTTACCGAAGGGCGGTTAAAGTTAGTTGCAAAAGATAATCACTTCGAAGAAAACTACCTTACCGACAAGCGGTTAAACAAGTTAGCTGCAAAAGATAATCAATTCGAAGAAAACTACCTTACCGATGGGCGGTTAGACAAGTTAGCCGCAAAAGATAATCAATTCGAGTCAATTCGAAAAAAACTACCTCACCGACGGGCGGTTGGGCAAGTTAGCGGCAAAAAATAATAAAATCGAAGGAACTACCTTACCGACGGGCGGTCGGACAAGTTAGCGGCAAAAAATAATAAATTTGAAACAAACTACCTTACCGACGGGTGGTTAGACAAGTTAGCAACAAAACATAATAAATTCGAAGAAAACTACCTTATCAACGGGTGGTTAGACAAGTTAGCTGCAAAGGATAATCAATTGGAAGAAAAGTGCATTACCGACGACGGGTGGTTAGACAAGTTAGCCGCGAAAGATGATCCTTTCAAAGGAAACTGCTTAACTTTTCGAGTTATTAATAATTTCTTGAATTTTTTAAAAATTTGCATCTCGGCAACGGTCAGAGATTAAGGATCGCCCTTTATGTTACTTACAGTGCTCATCGGGACGAACAAGAAGAGCCCACGATCATTCCTCTACCTGCTTTACTTTTAGTTATTAATAATTTTTGGAATTTCTTTAAAAATTGGTATCTCGGCAACAGGCAGAGATTAAAAATCGCCCTTTATGCTACTTAAAGTGCTTTTCGAGACAAACGAAACGAACCCACGATCATTCCTCCAGCTGCATTAGTTTTAAAGTTATTAATAATTTTTGGAATTTCTTTAAAAATTCCTATCTCGGCAACGGGCAGACATTAAGAGTCGCCCTTTATGCTACTTATAGTGCTTTTCGAGACGAACAAGAGGAGCCCACGATCATTCCTCCAGCTGCTTTAGTTTTCAAGTTATTAATAATTTAGTAGCGGCAAAAGATAATAAAATCGTAAAAAAGTGCCTTACCGACGGGTGGTTAAACATGTTAGCTTCAAAGGATAAGCGTTTTCAAGAAAACTGCTTTACTGACGGGTGGATACACATCTCAGCTTTGAGGGATAAGTATTTTCAAGAAAACTGCTTTACCGACGGGCGGTTAGACAAGCTAACTTCGAAGGATAATTATTTCCAGGAAATCTACCTTACCGACGGGCGGTTACACATGCTAGCTTCGAGGGATAAGCATTTCCAAGAAATTTACCTTGCCGACGGGCGGTTACACATGTTAGCTTCGAAGGATATGCATTTCCAAAAAATCTACCTTACCGGCGGGTGGTTTCACAAGTTACGGCAAAAACTTGGTTTTTTCCGTTTTTGTTCACCTTTTCCGATGGATCTCGACGCGCTGAACACTTTTGGTCCTCTTGACCAACCGTCTATCTCTCTTAGTTTCCGAGATGTTCGCAAAAAAAGAAAATTATTCTTTTTTGTTTTTTTTTCGCCTATTCCGATGAAGCTCGACGCGCTGAACTTTTTTGGTCCTCTTGACCAACCGTCTCTTTCTTAGTTTCCGAGATATTCGCGAAAAAATAAAAATGTTTTTTTTCTTTATTTATCAACCTATTTCGATGGAGCTCGACCCGCTGAACACTTTTGGTCCTTTTGACTAACCCTCTATCTCTGTTAGTTTCCGAGATATTCGCGAAAAAATAACAATGTTTTTTTTCTTTATTTATCAACCTATTTCGATGGATCTCGACGCGCTAAACACTTTTCGTCCTCTTGACCAACCCTCTATCTCTGTTAGTTTCCGAGATATTCGCGAAAAAAAGAAAATTTTTTATTTTCTTTATTTTCGCTTTGCCATTTATTTATTCCGATAGATTTCGACGCGCTGAACACTTTTAGTCCTCTTGACCTACCCTCTATCTCTGTTAGTTTCCGAGATATTCGCGAAAAAACAAAAATTTTTTTTTCTTTATTTATCTACCTATTTCGATGGATCTCGACGCGCTGAACACCTTTGGCCCTCTTGACCAACCCTCTATCTCTGTTAGTTTCCGAGATATTCGCGAAAAAAAATAAGTATTTTTTTTTAATTTCTTTTTTTGCCTATACCGATGGAGCTCGACGCGCTGAACACTTTTGGTCCTCTTGACTAACCCTCTATCTCTCTTAGTTTTCGAGATATTTGCGAAAAAAGAAAATTATTTTTTTTTGTTTTTTTTTTCGCCTATTCCGATGAAGCTCGACGCGCTGAACACTTTTGGTCCTCTTGACTAACCCTCTATCTCTCTTAGTTTTCGAGATATTCGGGAAAAAAAACAATTATTTTTTTTTGTTTTTTTTCGCCTATTCCGATGAAGCTCGACGCGCTGAATACTTTTGGTCCTCTCGACCAACACTATCTCTGTTAGTTTCCGAGATATATAGATAATAAATTCGAAGAAAACTACCTTACCGACGGGTGGTTAGACAAGTCCGCGGCAAAAGATCATAAATTCGAAGAAAACTAGTTTACCGACGGGTGGTTAGACAAGTTAGCGGCAAAAGATAATAAATTAGAAAAAAGTTACCTTACCGACGGGTGGATAGAGAAGTTAGCGGCAAAAGATAATAAATTCGAAGAAAGCTACCTTACCGACGGTCGGTTAGACAAGATAGCTGCAAAAAATAATCAATTCAAATCAATTCAAAGGAAACTACCTTACCGAAGGGCGGTTAAAGTTAGTTGCAAAAGATAATCACTTCGAAGAAAACTATCTTACCGACAAGCGGTTAAACAAGTTAGCTGCAAAAGATAATCAATTCGAAGAAAACTACCTTACCGATGGGCGGTTAGACAAGTTAGCCGCAAAAAATAATCAATTCGAGTCAATTCGAAAAAAACTACCTCACCGACGGGCGGTTGGGCAAGTTAGCGGCAAAAAATAATAAAATCGAAGGAAACTACCTTACCGACGGCTGGTTAGACAAGTTAGCAACAAAAAATAATAAAATCGAAGGAAACTACCTTACCGACGGCTGGTTAGACAAGTTAGCAACAAAACATAATAAATTCGAAGGAAACTACCTTATCAACGGGTGGTTAGACAAGTTAGCTGCAAAGGATAATCAATTGGAAGAAAAGTGCATTACCGACGACGGGTGGTTAGACAAGTTAGCCGCGAAGGATGATCCTTTCAAAGGAAACTGCTTAACTTTTCGAGTTATTAATAATTTCTTGAATTTTTTTAAAAATTTGCATCTCGGCAACGGTCAGAGATTAAGGATCGCCCTTTATGTTACTTACAGTGCTCATCGGGACGAACAAGAAGAGCCCACGATCATTCCTCTACCTGCTTTACTTTTAGTTATTAATAATTTTTGGAATTTCTTTAAAAATTGGTATCTCGGCAACAGGCAGAGATTAAAAATCGCCCTTTATGCTACTTAAAGTGCTTTTCGAGACAAACGAAACGAACCCACGATCATTCCTCCAGCTGCATTAGTTTTAAAGTTATTAATAATTTTTGGAATTTCTTTAAAAATTCCTATCTCGGCAACGGGCAGACATTAAGAGTCGCCCTTTATGCTACTTATAGTGCTTTTCGAGACGAACAAGAGGAGCCCACGATCATTCCTCCAGCTGCTTTAGTTTTCAAGTTATTAATAATTTAGTAGCGGCAAAAGATAATAAAATCGTAAAAAAGTGCCTTACCGACGGGTGGTTAAACATGTTAGCTTCAAAGGATAAGCGTTTTCAAGAAAACTGCTTTACTGACGGGTGGATACACATCTCAGCTATGAGGGATAAGTATTTTCAAGAAAACTGCTTTACCGACGGGCGGTTAGACAAGCTAACTTCGAAGGATAATTATTTCCAGGAAATCTACTTTACCGACGGGCGGTTACACATGCTAGCTTCGAGGGATAAGCATTTCCAAGAAATTTACCTTGCCGACGGGCGGTTACACATGTTAGCTTCGAAGGATATGCATTTCCAAAAATCTACCTTACCGGCGGGTGGTTTCACAAGTTACGGCAAAAACTTGGTTTTTTCCGTTTTTGTTCACCTTTTCCGATGGATCTCGACGCGCTGAACACTTTTGGTCCTCTTGACCAACCGTCTATCTCTCTTAGTTTCCGAGATGTTCGCAAAAAAAGAAAATTATTCTTTTTTGTTTTTTTTTTCGCCTATTCCGATGAAGCTCGACGCGCTGAACTTTTTTGGTCCTCTTGACCAACCGTCTCTTTCTTAGTTTCCGAGATATTCGCGAAAAAATAAAAATGTTTTTTTCTTTATTTATCAACCTATTTCGATGGAGCTCGACCCGCTGAACACTTTTGGTCCTTTTGACTAACCCTCTATCTCTGTTAGTTTCCGAGATATTCGCGAAAAAAGAACAATGTTTTTTTTCTTTATTTATCAACCTATTTCGATGGATCTCGACGCGCTGAACACTTTTGGTCCTCTTGACCAACCCTCTATCTCTGTTAGTTTCCGAGATATTCGCGAAAAAAGAAAATTTTTTATTTTCTTTATTTTCGCTTTGCCATTTATTTATTCCGATAGATTTCGACGCGCTGAACACTTTTAGTCCTCTTGACCTACCCTCTATCTCTGTTAGTTTCCGAGATATTCGCGAAAAAAGAAAAATTTTTTTTTCTTTATTTATCTACCTATTTCGATGGATCTCGACGCGCTGAACACTTTTGGTCCTCTTGACCAACCCTCTATCTCTGTTAGTTTCCGAGATATTCGCGAAAAAAAATAAGTATTTTTTTTTAATTTCTTTTTTTGCGTATTCCGATGGAGCTCGACGCGCTGAACACTTTTGGTCCTCTTGACTAACCCTCTATCTCTCTCAGTTTTCGAGATATTTGCGAAAAAAGAAAATTATTTTTTTTGTTTTTTTTTTCGCCTATTCCGATGAAGCTCGACGCGCTGAACACTTTTGGTCCTCTTGACTAACCCTCTATCTCTCTTAGTTTTCGAGATATTCGCGAAAAAAAAAAATTATTTTTTTTTGTTTTTTTTCGCCTATTCCGATGAAGCTCGACGCGCTGAACACTTTTGGTCCTCTTGACCAACCCTCTATCTCTGTTAGGTTCCGAGATATTCGCGAAATAAAAAAAATTTTTTTTTTTATTTATCTACCTATTTCGATGGATCTCGACGCGCTGAACACTTTTCGTCCTCTTGACCAACCCTCTATCTCTGTTAGTTTCCGAGATATTCGCGAAAAAAGAAAAATGTTTTTTTTCTTTATTTATCTACCTATTTCGATGGATCTCGACGCGCTGAACACTTTTGGCCCTCTTGACCAACCGTCTATCTCTCTTAGTTTCCGAGATATTCGCGAAAAAAGAAAATATTTTTTTTTTTATTTATTTACCTATTTCGATGGATCTCGACGCGCTGAACACTTTTGGTCCTTTTGACCAACCCTCTATCTCTGTTAGTTTCCGAGATATTCGCGAAAAAATAAAAATGTTTTTTTTCTTTATTTATCTACCTATTTCGATGGATCTCGACGCGCTGAACACTTTTCGTCCTCTTGACCAACCCTCTATCTCTGTTAGTTTCCGAGATATTCGCGAAAAAAGAAAATTATTTTTTTTTGTTTTTTTTTCGCCTATTCCGATGAAGCTCGACGCGCTGAACACTTTTGGTCCTCTTGACCAACCCTCTATCTCTGTTAGTTTCCGAGATATTCGCGAAAAAAGAAAAATTTTTTTTTTTGATTTATCTGCCTATTTCGATGGATTTCGACGCGCTGAACACTTTTGGTCCTCTTGACTAACCCTCTATCTCTCTTAGTTTTCGAGATATTCGCAAAAAAAGAAAATAATTTTTTTGGTTTTTTTTTGCCTATTCCGATGAAGCTCGACGCGCGGAACACTTTTGGTCCTTTTGACTAACTCTCTATCTCTCTTAGTTTTCGAGATATTCGCGAAAAAATATAAGATTTTTTTTTTTTTTTTTTCGCCTATTCCGATGAAGCTCGACGCGCGGAACACTTTTGGTCCTCTTGACTAACCCTCTATCTCTCTTAGTTTTCGAGATATTCGCGAAAAAAGAAAATTATTTTTTTTTGTTTTTTTCGCCTATTCCGATAGAGTTCGACGCGCTGAACACTTTTGGTCCTCTTGACCAACCCTCTATCTCTGTTAGTTTCCGAGATATTTGCGAAAAAAAGAAAATTTTTTATTTTCTTTATTTTCGCTTTGCCATTTACCTATTCCGATAGATTTCGACGCGCTGAACACTTTTGGTCCTCTTGACCAACCCTCTATCTCTGTTAGTTTCCGAGATATTCGCGAAAAAAAGAAAATTTTTTATTTTCTTTATTTTCGCTTTGCCATTTACCTATTCCGATAGATTTCGACGCGCTGAACACTTTTGGTCCTCTTGACCAACCCTCTATCTCTGTTAGTTTCCGAGATATTCGCGAAAAATAAAAATGTTTTTTTCTTTATTTATCTACCTATTTCGATGGATCTCGACGCGCTGAACACTTTTGGTCCTCTTGACCAACCCTCTATCTCTGTTAGTTTCCGAGATATTCGCGAAAAAAGAAAAATGTTTTTTTTTTTATTTATCAACCTATTTCGATGGATCTCGACGCGCTGAACACTTTTCGTCCTCTTGACCAACCCTCTATCTCTGTTAGTTTCCGAGATATTCGCGAAAAAAGAAAAATGTTTTTTTTCTTTATTTATCTACCTATTTCGATGGATCTCGACGCGCTGAACACTTTTGGCCCTCTTGACCAACCGTCTATCTCTCTTAGTTTCCGAGATATTCGCGAAAAAAGAAAAAATTTTTTTTTCTTTATTTATCTACCTATTTCGATGGATCTCGACGCGCTGAACACTTTTGGTCCTCTTGACTAACCCTCTATCTCTGTTAGTTTTCGAGATATTCGCGAAAAAAGAAAATTATTTTTTTTTGTTTTTTTTTGCCTATTCCGATGAAGCTCGACGCGCTGAACACTTTTGGTCCTCTTGCCCGACCTTCTATCTCTCTTAGTTTCCGAGATATTCGCGAAAAAAGAAAATTATTTTTTTTTGTTTTTTTTGCCTATTCCGATGAAGCTCGACGCGCGGAACACTTTTGGTCCTCTTGACTAACCCTCTATCTCTCTTAGTTTTCGAGATATTCGCGAAAAAAGAAAATTATTTTTTTTTGTTTTTTTTCGCCTATTCCGATGGAGCTCGACGCGCTGAACACTTTTGGTCCTCTTGACTAACCCTCTATCTCTCTTAGTTTTCGAGATATTCGCGAAAAAAGAAAATTATTTTTTTTTGTTTTTTTTTGCTTATTCCGATAGATTTTGACGCGCTGAACACTTTTGGTCCTCTTGACCAATCCTCTATCTCTGTTAGTTTCCGAGATATTTGCGAAGAAAAGAAAATTTTTTATTTTCTTTATTTTCGCTTTGCCATTTACCTATTCCGATAGATTTCGACGCGCTGAACACTTTTGGTCCTCTTGACTAACCCTCTATCTCTCTTAGTTTTCGAGATATTCGCGAAAAAAGAAAATTATTTTTTTTTGTTTTTTTTCGCCTATTCCGATGGAGCTCGACGCGCTGAACACTTTTGGTCCTCTTGACTAACCCTCTATCTCTCTTAGTTTTCGAGATATTCGCGAAAAAAGAAAATTATTTTTTTTTGTTTTTTTTCGCCTATTCCGATAGATTTCGACGCGCTGAACACTTTTGGTCCTCTTGACCAACCCTCTATCTCTGTTAGTTTCCGAGATATTTGCGAAAAAAAGAAAATTTTTTATTTTTTTTATTTTCGCTTTGCCATTTACCTATTCCGATAGATTTCGACGCGCTGAACACTTTTGGTCCTCTTGACCAACCCTCTATCTCTGTTAGTTTCCGAGATATTCGCGAAAAAAAGAAAATTTTTTATTTTCTTTATTTTCGCTTTGCCATTTACCTATTCCGATAGATTTCGACGCGCTGAACACTTTTGGTCCTCTTGACCAACCCTCTATCTCTCTTAGTTTCCGAGATATTCGCGAAAAAAGAAAAATGTTTTTTTTCTTTATTTATCAACCTATTTCGATAGATATCGACGCGCTGAACACTTTTAGTCCGCTTGACCAACCCTCTATCTCTGTTAGTTTCCAAGATATTCGCGAAAAAATAAAAATGTTTTTTTTCTTTATTTATCTACCTATTTCGATGGATCTCGACGCGCTGAACACTTTTCGTCCTCTTGACCAACCCTCTATCTCTGTTAGTTTCCGAGATATTCGCGAAAAAAGAAAAATGTTTTTTTTTTTATTTATCTACCTATTTCGATGGATCTCGACGCGCTGAACACTTTTGGTCCTCTTGACTAACCCTCTATCTCTCTTAGTTTTCGAGATATTCGCGAAAAAAGAAAATTATTTTTTTTTGTTTTTTTTTGCCTATTCCGATGAAGCTCGACGCGCTGAACACTTTTGGTCCTCTTGACTAACCCTCTATCTCTCTTAGTTTTCGAGATATTCGCGAAAAAAGAAAATTATTTTTTTTTTGTTTTTTTTTGCCTATTCCGATGGAGCTCGACGCGCTGAACACTTTTGGTCCTCTTGACTAACCCTCTATCTCTCTTAGTTTTCGAGATATTCGCGAAAAAAGAAAATTATTTTTTTTTTGTTTTTTTTTGCCTATTCCGATAGATTTCGACGCGCTGAACACTTTTGGTCCTCTTGACCAACCCTCTATCTCTGTTAGTTTCCGAGATATTCGCGAAAAAACAAAAATTTTTTATTTTCATTATTTTCGCTTTGCCATCTACCTATTCCGATAGATTTCGACGCGCTGAACACTTTTGGTCCTCTTGACCAACCATCTATCTCTCTTAGTTTTCGAGATATTCGCGAAAAAAGAAAATTATTTTTTTTTGTTTTTTTTTTGCCTATTCCGATGGAGCTCGACGCGGTAAACACTTTTGGTCCTCTTGACCAACCCTCTATCTCTGTTAGTTTCCGAGATATTCGCGAAAAAAAAAAATTTTTTTTTTTTATTTTCTTTTTTTGCGTATTCCGATGGAGCTCGACGCGCTGAACACTTTTGGTCCTCTTGACTAACCCTCTATCTCTCTTAGTTTTCGAGATATTTGCGAAAAAAGAAAATTATTTTTTTTTGTTTTTTTTCGCCTATTCCGATGAAGCTCGACGCGCTGAACACTTTTGGTCCTCTTGACTAACCCTCTATCTCTCTTAGTTTTCGAGATATTCGCGAAAAAAAAAAATTATTTTTTTTTGTTTTTTTTCGCCTATTCCGATGAAGCTCGACGCGCTGAATACTTTTGGTCCTCTTGACCAACCCTCTACCTTTGTTAGGTTCCGAGATATTCGCGAAATAAAAAAAATTTTTTTTTTATTTATCTACCTATTTCGATGGATCTCGACGCGCTGAACACTTTTCGTCCTCTTGACCAACCCTCTATCTCTGTTAGTTTCCGAGATATTCGCGAAAAAAGAAAAATGTTTTTTTTCTTTATTTATCTACCTATTTCGATGGATCTCGACGCGCTGAACACTTTTGGCCCTCTTGACCAACCGTCTATCTCTCTTAGTTTCCGAGATATTCGCGAAAAAAGAAAATATTTTTTTTTTTATTTATCTACCTATTTCGATGGATCTCGACGCGCTGAACACTTTTCGTCCTCTTGACCAACCCTCTATCTCTCTTAGTTTTCGAGATATTCGCGAAAAAAGAAAATTATTTTTTTTTGTTTTTTTTCGCCTATTCCGATGGAGCTCGACGCGCTGAACACTTTTGGTCCTCTTGACTAACCCTCTATCTCTCTTAGTTTTCGAGATATTCGCGAAAAAAGAAAATTATTTTTTTTTGTTTTTTTTCGCCTATTCCGATAGATTTCGACGCGCTGAACACTTTTGGTCCTCTTGACCAACCCTCTATCTCTGTTAGTTTCCGAGATATTCGCGAAAAAACAAAAATTTTTTATTTTCATTATTTTCGCTTTGCCATCTACCTATTCCGATAGATTTCGACGCGCTGAACACTTTTGGTCCTCTTGACCAACCCTCTATCTCTCTTAGTTTTCGAGATATTCGCGAAAAAAGAAAATTATTTTTTTTTGTTTTTTTTTCGCCTATTCCGATGGAGCTCGACGCGGTAAACACTTTTGGTCCTCTTGACCAACCCTCTATCTCTGTTAGTTTCCGAGATATTCGCAAAAAAATAAGTATTTTTTTTTAATTTCTTTTTTTGCCTATACCGATGGAGCTCGACGCGCTGAACACTTTTGGTCCTCATGACTAACCCTCTATCTCCCTTTGTTTTCGAGATATTCGCGAAAAAAGAAAATTATTTTTTTTTGTTTTTTTTTTCGCCTATTCCGATGGAGCTCGACGCGGTAAACACTTTTGGTCCTTTTGACCAACCCTCTATCTCTGTTAGTTTCCGAGATATTCGCGAAAAAAAATAAGTATTTTTTTTTAATTTCTTTTTTTGCCTATTCCGATGGAGCTCGACGCGCTGAACACTTTTGGTCCTCTTGACTAACCCTCTATCTCTCTTAGTTTCCGAGATATTTGCAAAAAAAGAAAATTATTTTTTTTGTTTTTTTTTTCGCCTATTCCGATGGAGCTCGACGCGCTGAACACTTTTGGTCCTCTTGACTAACCCTCTATCTCTCTTAGTTTTCGAGATATTCGGGAAAAAAAACAATTATTTTTTTTTGTTTTTTTTCGCCTATTCCGATGAAGCTCGACGCGCTGAATACTTTTGGTCCTCTTGACCAACCCTCTACCTTTGTTAGGTTCCGAGATATTCGCGAAATAAAAAAAATTTTTTTTTTTATTTACCTATTTCGATGGATCTCGACGCGCTGAACACTTTTCGTCCTCTTGACCAACCCTCTATCTCTGTTAGTTTCCGAGATATTCGCGAAAAAAGAAAAATGTTTTTTTTCTTTATTTATCTACCTATTTCGATGGATCTCGACGCGCTGAACACTTTTGGCCCTCTTGACCAACCGTCTATCTCTCTTAGTTTCCGAGATATTCGCGAAAAAAGAAAATATTTTTTTTTTTTATTTATCTACCTATTTCGATGGATCTCGACGCGCTGAACACTTTTGGTCCTCTTGACTAACCCTCTATCTCTCTTAGTTTTCGAGATATTCGCGAAAAAAGAAAATTATTTTTTTTGTTTTTTTTGCCTATTCCGATGGAGCTCGACGCGCTGAACACTTTTGGTCCTCTTGACTAACCCTCTATCTCTCTTAGTTTTCGAGATATTCGCGAAAAAAGAAAATTATTTTTTTTTATTTTTTTTCGCCTATTCCGATAGATTTCGACGCGCTGAACACTTTTGGTCCTCTTGACCAACCCTCTATCTCTGTTAATTTCCGAGATATTCGCGAAAAAAAACAAATTTTTTATTTTCTTTATTTTCGCTTTGCCATCTACCTATTCCGATAGATTTCGACGCGCTGAACACTTTTGGTCCTCTCGACTAACCCTCTATCTCTCTTAGTTTTCGAGATATTCGCGAAAAAAGAAAATTATTTTTTTTTGTTTTTTTTTCGCCTATTCCGATGGAGCTCGACGCGCTGAACACTTTTGGTCCTCTCGACTAACCCTCTATCTCTCTTAGTTTTCGAGATATTCGCGAAAAAAAAAAATTATTTTTTTTTGTTTTTTTTTCGCCTATTCCGATGGAGCTCGACGCGCTGAACACTTTTGGTCCTCTCGACTAACCCTCTATCTCTCTTAGTTTTCGAGATATTCGCGAAAAAAGAAAATTATTTTTTTTGTTTTTTTTTCGCCTATTCCGATGGAGCTCGACGCGCTGAACACTTTTGGTCCTCTCGACTAACCCTCTATCTCTCTTAGTTTTCGAGATATTCGCGAAAAAAGAAAATTATTTTTTTTGTTTTTTTTTCGCCTATTCCGATGGAGCTCGACGCGCTGAACACTTTTGGTCCTCTCGACTAACCCTCTATCTCTCTTAGTTTTCGAGATATTCGCGAAAAAAAAAAATTATTTTTTTTTGTTTTTTTTCGCCTATTCCGATGGAGCTCGACGCGCTGAACACTTTTGGTCCTCTCGACTAACCCTCTATCTCTCTTAGTTTTCGAGATATTCGCGAAAAAAGAAAATTATTTTTTTTTGCTTTTTTTTCGCCTATTCCGATGGAGCTCGACGCGCTGAACACTTTTGGTCCTCTCGACTAACCCTCTATCTCTCTTAGTTTTCGAGATATTCGCTAAAAAAGAAAATTATTTTTTTTTGCTTTTTTTTCGCCTATTCCGATGGAGCTCGACGCGCTGAACACTTTTGGTCCTCTCGACTAACCCTCTATCTCTCTTAGTTTTCGAGATATTCGCGAAAAAAGAAAATTATTTTTTTTTGTTTTTTTTCGCCTATTCCGATGGAGCTCGACGCGCTGAACACTTTTGGTCCTCTCGACTAACCCTCTATCTCTCTTAGTTTTCGAGATATTCGCGAAAAAAGAAAATTATTTTTTTTCCCCTATTTCGATTCATCTCGACGCGCTGAACACTTTTGGTCCTCTTCACTAACCCTCTATTTCTTTTACTTTTCGAGATATTTGCGAAAAACAAAAATTTTTTTTTTCCCGAACTTCGATGCATCTCGACGCGCTGAACACTTTTGGTCCTCTTCACTAACCCTCTATCTCTATAACTTTTCGAGATATTTGCGAGAAACACAAAATTCATTTTTGCTAACCTAACCGCATTTATCCTTATGATTAAATTATAGACATCGCACAACTTTTGGTTTTTTTTTTTTTTTTTTTTTTTTTTATTATTGTATCGTGTGTCGCGCACTCTGAAACATATTGTGGCACAGGTCCCATGTCGATCCGCAGCTTACTTTGGTAGATATAGGCTTTCAAAGTGCCCTTTTGGAATTTCTTTAATATCTTTGAAGGAGGGGGAGCTAGGGGGTTGGGGTCTGAGGACGGATTGTAGCCCCCGTGAAGCACTATCCACCCCCCACAGGTCCCATCCCCCTACCCCCCTCCGTTTTTGAAAAAATTTAAAAAATGTGATTTTTCATGAAAGATTTCTGTCACTCTGAAACAAATTCTGGTGCAGGTCCCAGGTCGATAGGACCCTCCGTTCGCTAGATACTGAGGTTCAAAGTGCCCTTTTGAACATCTTGTAAGGAGGGGGAGCTAGGGGGTTGGGGTCTGAGGCAAAGTTGTCGCACTTGAGAAGGACTATCCACCCACCCAGGTTCCATCCCTCTATCACCCTCCGTCTAGGCTCTGTATACTTGTACGAGGGCGGTTTTTTTCGAAATATTTCCAAGTTCCGCTCAGTCTTTGCAAAATCGATCCCAAATTGTCTATGTCAGTGGACTGGGAACGTCGAGAAACGCGTTTTGGACTTGCAAATTTGCGAGCGATTTTTGAGATTTTTTTTGAAAATATTTCCAAGTCCCTACGCACAAGAGGCTTTGACGAATCGACCACACATTGTCTATGCCCATCGACTCGGAACGTCGAGAAACGCGTTTTGGACTTGCAAATTTTCGACCGATTTTTGAGATTTTTTTTGAAAATATTTCCAAGTCCCTACGCACAAGAGGCAATGACGAATCGACCACACATTGTCTATGCCCATCGACTCGGAACGTCGAGAAACGCGTTTTGGACTTGCAAATTTGCGAGCGATTTTTGAGATTTTTTTTGAAAATATTTCTAAGTCCCTACGCACAAGAGGCTTTGACGAATCGACCACACATTGTCTATGCCCATCGACTCGGAACGTCGAGAAACGCGTTTTGGACTTGCAAATTTTTGACCAATTTTTGAGATTTTTTTTGAAAATATTTCCAAGTCCCTACGCACAAGAGGCAATGACGAATCGACCACACATTGTCTATGCCCATCGACTCGGAACGTCGAGAAACGCGTTTTGGACTTGCAAATTTGTGACCAATTTTTGAGAATCTTTGAAAATATTTCTAAGTCCCTACGCACAAGAGGCTTTAATGAATCGACCACACATTGTCTATGCCCATCGACTCGGAACGTCGAGAAACGCGATTTGGACTTGCAAATTTTAGACCGATTTTTGAGATTTTTTTTGAAAATATTTCCAAGTCCCTACGCACAAGAGGCAATGACGAATCGACCACACATTGTCTATGCCCATCGACTCGGAACGTCGAGAAACGCGTTTTGGACTTGCAAATTTGCGAGCGATTTTTGAGATTTTTTTTGAAAATATTTCCAAGTCCCTACGCACAAGAGGCTTTGACGAATCGACCACACATTGTCTATGCCCATCGACTCGGAACGTCGAGAAACGCGTTTTGGACTTGCAAATTTTCGACCGATTTTTGAAATTTTTTTTGAAAATATTTCCAAGTCCCTACGCACAAGAGGCAATGACGAATCGACCACACATTGTCTATGCCCATCGACTCGGAACGTCGAGAAACGCGTTTTGGACTTGCAAATTTGCGAGCGATTTTTGAGATTTTTTTGAAAATATTTCTAAGTCCCTACGCACAAGAGGCTTTGACGAATCGACCACACATTGTCTATGCCCATCGACTCGGAACGTTGAGAAACGCGTTTTGGACTTGCAAATTTGTGACCAATTTTTGAGAATCTTTGAAAATATTTCTAAGTCCCTACGCACAAGAGACTTTAATGAATCGACCACACATTGTCTATGCCCATCGACTCGGAACGTCGAGAAACGCGATTTGGACTTGCAAATTTTAGACCGATTTTTGAGAATTTTTGAAAATATTTTTAAGTTATTAATGCTTGGTCAGGATTGGTAAGATTCAGACGCTTTGGTCAGGATTGGCGAGATTCAACATTTTGGATTTTGGACCAATTTTTAAGAATTTTTTTTTTTTTTTTTTTGGTTTTTTTTTATTATTGTATCGTGTGTCGCGCACTCTGCAACAGATTGTGGCACAGGTCCCATGTCGATCCGCAGCTTACTTTGGTAGATATAGGCTTTCAAAGTGCCCTTTTGGAATTTCTTAAATATCTTTGAAGGAGGGGGAGCTAGGGGGTTGGGGTCTGAGGACGGATTGTAGCCCCCGTCAAGCACTATCCACTCCCACAAGTCCCATCCCCCTATCCCCCTCCATTTTTGAAAAAATCCAAAAAATGTGATTTTTCATGAAAGGTGTCGCGCACTCTGAAACAAATTGTGGTGCAGGTCCCAGGTCGATAGGACCCCCCGTTCGTTAGATACAGAGGTTCAAAGTGCCCTTTTGAATATCTTGAATATCTTGTTAGGAGGGGGAGCTAGGGGGTTGGGGTGTGAGGCAAAGTTGTTCCACTCGAGAAGGACTATCCACCCACCCAGGTTCCATCCCTCTATCACCCTCCGTCAAGGCTCTGTATACTTGTACGAGGGCGGTTTTTTCGAAATTTTTCCAAGTTCCGCTCACAGGCTTTGCAAAATCGAACCCAAATTGTCTATGCCAGTCGACTGGGAACGTCGAGAAACGCGTTTTGGACTTGCAAATTTGTGACCAATTTTTGAGAATCTTTGAAAATATTTTTAAGTCCCTACGCACAAGAGACTTTAATGAATCGACCACACATTGTCTATGCCCATCGACTCGGAACGTCGAGAAACGCGATTTGGACTTGCAAATTTTAGACCGATTTTTGAGAATTTTTGAAAATATTTCTAAGTTATTGATACTTGGTCAGGATTGGTAAGATTCAGACGCTCTGGTCAGGTTTGGCGAGATTCAACATTTTGGATTTTGGACCAATTTTTAAGAATTTTTTTTTTTTTTTTTTTTTTTTTTTAATTATTGTATCGTGTGTCGCGCACTCTGAAACATATTGTGGCACAGGTCCCATGTCGATCCGCAGCTTACTTTGGTAGATATAGGCTTTCAAAGTGCCCTTTTGGAATTTCTTTAATATCTTTGAAGGAGGGGGAGCTAGGGGGTTGGGGTCTGAGGACGGATTGTAGCCCCCGTGAAGCACTATCCACCCCCCACAGGTCCCATCCCCCTACCCCCCTCCGTTTTTGAAAAAATTTAAAAAATGTGATTTTTCATGAAAGATTTCTGTCACTCTGAAACAAATTCTGGTGCAGGTCCCAGGTCGATAGGACCCTCCGTTCGCTAGATACTGAGGTTCAAAGTGCCCTTTTGAACATCTTGTAAGGAGGGGGAGCTAGGGGGTTGGGGTCTGAGGCAATGTTGTCGCACTTCGAGAAGGACTATCCACCCAGCCCAGGTTCCATCCCTCTATCACCCTCCGTCTAGGCTCTGTATACTTGTACGAGGGCGGATTTTTTTCGAAATATTTCCAAGTTCCGCTCAGTCTTTGCAAAATCGACCCCAAATTGTCTATGCCAGTCGGACTGGGAACGTCGAGAAACGCACAATGGACTTGTAAGTTTTGGACCAATTTTTGAAAATTCTGAAATTTTTCTAAGTTTTACTCGAAAAATATAAAAATTGACCCCCTCCCCCTCTTTTTTTTTTTTTTTCGTCAGGATTGCAGAGAATAAGCAAATTTAGTTAGGACGACGATGTTGGACTTAGACTCGGGGGTTCGGATAGGTTAGGTTAGGTTAGGTTAGGTTAGGTTAGGTTAGGTTAGGTTAGGTTAGGTCAGGTTAGGTTAGGTTAGGTCAGGTTTCTGCCCCTTCGGGGGACCCAGAGCTGACTGGTGCCAGACGCGTCCCCGGGTTGCGGATAGGGGAACGGCCTCCACATTGCGTGGGGGTTAGCCGTGAATAACCAATAAGCGGTCGCGGACAATCAGCGGTGGGAATCCTTGGACGGGGTGGGCTCTCCTCTGGGAAGGGAGAGTCCTATAAAGTGCCCTATGTCCTATAAGGATCCCATGACGAGGCGAGTGAGTGCCGCCTCTAAATAAGCACTCCAAGCCCCCGGGCAGGCCGGGCTCGTCAGCTTTCTAGCAACCGGCCTAGGAGACGGTAACTCCGAAATTAAACCACTACTTGATTTATGATGATGGACAAGGATAAAGATAATGATTCCCTGGGATCGGATACCAGGAACCGGCGGTCGGGTGGTGAACTGCACCCAGCCATACCACCGTCGTTAATAGCCAGTGATGGGGCAGTTGCGGCTGAGTTGGGAGCGAGCTCAGCTGCGCAAAGTGCTATCGCCAAGTATAATTTGCCGGAGCTGGACATTTTTTGTCCTCAAATAGCGGCCCATGCCCTTAGGATGGGTCCGGCTACTCCTCCTATCAAGGACACAAGATACCATGTCAACAAGGACGCAGAGAGGAAGAAGCGGTCGCCTAAACAATCTTCGGCTGCTAGGAGTTTGGAAGATAAATTGGAGCCACCCAAGGAACCCCCGGCGGATCCGGTATTCACGGATGCGGATATGGCCGCCGTGTTTGGTCGGAGCAAAATCCTGCAGCGTTCGCCGCCCCAGCAGACTATCTTGGGTAGGGAACGGGGGGCGTCTGAGCTGGCTGGAAATGAGGTAGCCACGGAGACGCATGCGGAGGCGTCGTCCGTGACGGAGAGTGGTCCCGCGTCGACAGTGTCCTCGAGGGTTCCCACAGAGTCTGAGGACGAGGACTTGATGGAGGTCACAGTGGTGGAGCGGTCTTTTGGTGAGAAGGACTCCCAATCCAACAGAATCTCGAAAAGGAAGGCGGAGCACATATCCCCACCGAAGGACACTGCTCGTTCCCCGCATCGGACTGTTCCTGGTGCGGAGGATGAGTCGACAAGTCTAAGGCGGCAAACTCGGAGCGGTGACAGAAAGCGGACCACCGCGGAAAGAACATCTAAGAGGGTGCAACACATCTCTTCGGAGTCGGAAGAAGTGGACGGGAGAAATGCTGGGACGGAGAGACGAGTTCGTCCTAGGGTCGACCAGGTGCTCGCGTCTACCGACGTCGACCTGACAATTAATACGTTGGCCCCGGCGGAATTTCGCGAACTTGACAGCGAGCGTCTTGCTGGCATGGGCCTAGACTTTATTGGGAAAATGG
Source organism: Leptothorax acervorum (assembly GCA_035220615.1). Lineage (NCBI taxonomy): Eukaryota > Metazoa > Arthropoda > Insecta > Hymenoptera > Formicidae > Leptothorax > Leptothorax acervorum. Next base: position 25,592 of record JASTWQ010001075.1, read on the forward strand.
ATGCCATGAGGATCAAAAGTAGAAAACTCCAAGGCAAGATCAGTGGAGATCTAAAAAGCGGGTTATTGAACTTAACCGAAATAATCAGTACTTTACATGAAAGACTGAGTACTTCTGGTGATGTCACCTCCATCAAGGTGCAAAACTCAAACTTGATTGCCCAACTGCGTGCGGCTAAAAGGGAGGAGGACTTTCTAAAGCAGGAGAATGAAACGGTGGACAGGGACAACGTCAAGTTGAGACAAGAGGTCCAGAAGCTTCGGAAAGAAATAAAAGAAATCAAAATCAGGCAAGACGATTCACCAGTTGAGTCACCAATAGTCGTTCCGAACGTCGCGAAAAAACTTTTAAGTCGTAACAATCCCGAGAGGGACTTCCCGCCGCTTAGACCGACAACAGGCAGTAACGACGCCGACCCACATATGACTCCGGAGACGGAGATTAATACCTTAAATAAGAAGATCTCCGAATTAGCTGCTCGGAAGAAACAGTTGAGGAGCGTGGTCACTGTTCAACTTAATCGGATCACAGACCAAGATAATCCCAAGAGGACACCCGTGTCTAAAAGCAAACCACGAATCACTGGAGACACTCAAGTGGTTCCCCCTCGTACTTCAGGAAACCCAGGTGGTGCAGAAATAAGACCTGCTCCTTTAGGTAAAAAGGTACGGACCAATCGAGGATCCGACACCGATGCGGAACGCACCCCTCGACGCAATCAGCAACAGCCTGTAGCAGCTGTTCCTAAGAAGATCAACAGAGGAGTCGTTCGTCGCAGACCACCTCGGACTGCAGCTGTTGCTGTTACATGCAGGAATCCGGAATCATATGCTGATATCCTAAAGAAGGCTAGAGACAACATTCAGCTGGATACTCTGGGGATAGAAACCTCACACGTTCGTAGAGGGATAAATGGTGGAATTATAATCGAAATACCTGGTCCAGACGGAGCTAATAAAGCTGAAAATCTCGCCGGAAAATTGAGGGAGGTTCTCAAAGACGAGGCAAAAGTTACTAGACCCACCGTAATGGGCGAACTGAGAATCTGGAATATGGATGATTCAACATCTCCCACTGAGGTTGGCAATGTGATCTCGGTAATGGGGGATTGCAACGAGGCCGATATAAAAGTGGGAGATATAAGACGTATGTACAATGGACTGCACTCAGTTTGGGTGAAATGCCCGCTGGCCGCTGCAATTAAGATCACGTCGTCAACGAAGAAGCTGAGGATAGGTTGGACCATGGCACGGGTCGAACTACTGAAGGCCAGACCGGTTCAATGCTACAAATGCTGGCGTTTTGGTCATGTCCGCAATACATGCTCTTACCCGGAGGATCGCACGGGGGCATGTTTCCGGTGTGGCTCGCGTGAGCACATCTCGAGGACCTGCCGGGCCAAGCCTTGTTGCGTAATCTGCGTGGAGGCTGGCAGAGATGGTAACCATCGCTTGGGATTGTCAACAAGATGTAATGAGAAGGGACCACCACCACCTACGATACCGGGCAGGAGGACCGGCGAAATGGAAGTTGAGTGATGGCGCTGTTCTTACAAATAAATATGAACAGATGCAAAGAAGCACAAGATCTTCTTGTGCATCACGCCATAGAGATGAAAGCCAGTATATGTATAGTGTCCGAACCCGCTCGAATACCCGATACGCAATACTGGTTTAAAAGTCTGAACGGCTTGGCGGCCATATTCGTAAATAACAGGGCTTCGACCTCCCCTGTTGTTCTGGTCGCGCGGGGCCAAAATCAGGTTACTGTCAAGTACAAGAATATACACATAATGTCGTGCTATATATCCCCCAATGTCGGCCGTAGAGATTACGAGGAATTCTTGAACGAGTTGAGCACCTTGTGCCATAGTGTCACTGGCAGTATACTCATAGGGGGCGATTTCAACGCCCACTCACCTTGGTGGGGCTCTTTACGGTCCGACTACAGAGGAGAACTGTTGGAAGAGTGGGCCGCCCAGGACGATTTCCGATTATTAAACGTCGGTAAACAACCCACGTGTGTCCGCCCGCAGGGAACTTCTATTATCGATATCACATGGACTTCTCCCGACCTGGTAGAAAGGGTGCGTGACTGGACTGTGAGAAATGATATGGAGTCTCTGTCTGACCATGTGTACATTTCCTTCACAATACTCGACCGAACATCATGCCGAGACCGTGCAAGGCTCTTTCCACCCAGGTGGAACTATAAGAAGATGGATCCGGAACTGTACAGAGCGGCGATAGAATGGTCATGCGCCGTGGCTCCCCTAGAGGAGGAATTTTATCTAAACACCGGGCTGGACACGTGGATACACCGCACCATCTCTAACGCGTGCAGAGCAGCCATTCCCAGGATCGGAGCCCGTAAGATGACTCCACAAATCTACTGGTGGAACGACAACATAGGGCAGCTGAGGACCGAGGCCATTAGGGCTAGACGCACCTGGACACGCAGCAGAACGAGGGATCCGCCCGCGGTGACAGCAGTAAAGAGGAGAGCATACCTGTTGGCAAATAGATCGCTCAAAATTGAGATACGTAGGGCTAAATCGGCAGCGTGGCAGGAACTCTTGGACATCTTAAATGAGGACCCGTGGGGTTTACCCTATAAGGCCGTGATGAAAAAGCTAAATAGATCCACCCCGGGTCTTACGACCACCTTGGAGCCTGATACCTTGGAGAGACTTCTGGATAAGCTATTCCCAGAGGGACGGGAACTAGTGCCGGCTGAGATCGGAAACCTCCGATGGGAGGAGGAATACGAAGTGACCTCAGATGAGGTGACGCAGGCACTGAAGAACAAGAAGAACTCAAATACGGCACCTGGCCCCGACGGATTTAAAGCGATAGTTCTTAAGAGGCTACCGCCTATCATGATATGCAAATTAGCAAGGTGCTTTACTATCTGCTTAAAGCGCGGGATATTCCCAGTAAGGTGGAAAATCGCGGACTTGGTCCTGATCCCAAAGGGCGAATCGGCTCCCGGGGAGCTACCAAAGGCCAGGCCCATCTGCCTTCTCAGCGAGGTAGGCAAAACTTTTGAAAGGGTTATCGCGGAGCGTCTCCTACACCACATGAGGCAGGACCCCCGCGCTGACTTGTCGGCCAATCAATTCGGGTTCCGTAGAATGAAATCGACTACGGATGCGTTGAATCTCGTTAAGACCATCACATCGGAATCGCGCGGGAGCGGTAAGGTGGCCCTGGCCATCTCCCTTGATATTGAAAATGCGTTCAATTCTCTGGTCTGGAAGCATATCAGGAGAGCTTTACGCGTAAAGGGCTTTCCCCCTTATCTGCGTCGCATCATAGAAGCCTATCTCTCCGAAAGGAAGATCAGGTGGATGGGTCAGAACGGCTCGCGACGTTCCAGAGGAGTACGCAGAGGAGTGCCACAAGGGTCCGTACTGGGACCACTGCTTTGGAACATTGCGTTCGATTCGGTCCTACGAACGCTGATTTACAGAGGATGCCATGTTATATGTTACGCAGACGACACATTGCTCATCGTTGAGGAAGATGACTTCGATTCTGCATGCCAATTGGCTACGGAGTGCTTGGAGCGTATCATCGCAAATATCAAAGTACTGGGATTAAAGGTCTCGTGGGCCAAGTCCGAGGCCGTATTCTTTGGACGCCGTCCCGCAAACGCACTCCTGGAGTTCGAGGGAGTAAAGATCAAGATTGGACATTCTATGAAATACCTCGGGGTTATGGTGGACGGTCACTGGTCCTTTCTGAACCACGTCCAACACCTGGCGCTGAGGGCATCTGGGGCGAGCAGAGCCTTGTGTGGGATAATGCCTAACCTAAGGGGCCCAATCGAGCCAAAAAGGCGGCTGTACTTTAACGTGGTCCTATCCATGGTCCAGTATGCCGCCCCCATCTGGAGTGAAGAACTGAGGTCTTCTTCAAACAAACAGCGAATAATAAATGGAGCGCTTCGTTTAATCGCGATTCGAGCGGTAATGGCCTACCGCACCGTGTCGTACGAGGCTGCTACACTTCTGGCGAGGGTTCCACCATTCTTTCTGCTTGCAAGCTACTTACGTAGGACATATCTACGCACAGCGGAAATAAAAGAGCGGGGCGAGTATTCACTGGACGTCGCGGCGGAGATTCGAGAACAAGAGTACATTGTACTCAGGGAGGAGTGGTTCCGGCACCTTCAACAGGAAGGTTTACCAGGAAGAAGAACTCGCGAGGCCATCCTCCCTAACTTTAACGCCTGGCTCGATAGAAGGACTGGTTTCCTCTCCTTCAGGATTACGCAGCTCTTGACAGGTCATGGCTGTTTTGGAGCGTATCTACACAGAATTGGAAGGGAGGGGTCCCCCTCCTGTCGCTATTGTGGAGCCGAGCGGGACACGGCGGAACACACCGTTGCGGAGTGTAACGCATGGG